>PVJN01015072.1:0-19341 GCA_004026805.1 Lasiurus borealis | reverse complement strand
TCACATTTTTGACTTGATTCTTGCCTTTCTCTAGTCTGCTGTTAGGACTCTTTATATTTTTTATTTCAGTTAGTGTCTCTAGTTGGTCCTTTTTCATCTCCTCTTGGGGCTTGCTAATTTTATGCATCATCTCTAGCATCTCTAGTTGGCTCTTTTGTATCTCTAGTAGGCTTTCGCTAAATTTATCCACCTTTTCTAGCATATTCTTAAAAAACCTTATAAGCATGGTTTTGAACTCTATATCCAGTCGTTTTTTTCCATCCATTTCTTTTGTTTTTGATCCCTTCCCTTGTCTTGGCATTTTCACTATGTCAGGGAAACTTTTTTACTTGCAAGACCACAGAAACCTCTATTGAGCTTGGGATGGGTGGAGTCTCAGGGCTTAAGGGACCGCCTTGCCTTCCAGTCGGCCCCGCCCTCCACGGCCCCCGAGTCTCATGTGACTGGATAATCGCTGGAGGGGTCCTTGTGCACACCGGCCTCTAGACCGCTGCCTTTCCAGCTCCCCTGCTCCCCTGCGCACCAGGACCACAGGAGTCTAGGTCTCCAGGGTTTCGCCCGAAACAGGGGCTCATTGGACTCAGAAGTGGCGTAGTTGGGAGGGTCTGTCTCCGGCCCAGTTGCAAAGCCAGGGACAGAATCAGCAATCGGTCCTCCGTGTGGCGCCGGCGCCCTGTGTGTGCGCGTGCGCGCCACAGTGACCAGACCTCCTATCTTTTGCGACTCCCCTAAATTTCTGTGCACTTCTCCCTTTTCACAGTCCAAACTCCCCCCGTATGAGTTTCAGCTGGATCTGGGGTTTAGTGTCGTAGGATAAGGGGTTCAATGCCGTTGGCGTCTCCGTTTCCCTCCCGTCAGAGAAAGCCCGCCAGGTACTCGGGTACCCGCTCTCTCAGCACGCGCGTCTCCGTACCTCAGCTTTTTGCAGTTCCTCTGTGAGCCCCTCTCTTTCCTTCTAGCTGTAGAACTTCCACTCAGCCAGCTTTCCTGTGGTTCTGGATGATGTCTGTTCTGTCTTTTAGTTGTAGTTTTGAAATTGTTGTGCAAGGCAGCAGTGTAGGTGTTTACCTATGTCACCATCTTGGCTCCTCCTATTCTACTCTTAGTTTCTTATTCTCCAGCTGCACTTGGCTACATTTCCATACATTTGAAAATGTCTTATATGTTCTTGCATGTTGTATTTGCTTGAACTTAGCCATTATTTAGCTGAACAGTTAGGTTAGAGGCTTCTATGTCCCTCTCTTTTTGCTTTGATACATTTAGGTATGATCACAAACTGTGACAATACTTTTTTTAAACAAACATATCATTCATCCCATTCCACACACACACACAAAATGCTTGTTGTCAGATACAGAGATGTGTCACATAGATCCCCTCTGAGAAAAGACTCACTACCCAGCTGCAAAAAAATAAAAAAATGTGGTTAGCTATCTTTTGATGTCAGCTTTATCAGGGTCTGGTTTGTTGTCTAGCTGAGATCATGCTTTTCTCTTCAAGTACAGAATTGAGTAGATGAAAACAGCTGTTGTTATTCAGTCCTGTAGGGGCTCATCTAAGCAACTGAATCTCTCCAAAGCTCTAGAAAGGTGCTAATCTATAGCGTTGGAAAACTCACTGTTCATGATAGGGACCAAGCTAATAGAATTTGTTCGTGGGAAAACATTTAAGCCCATATCCCACTGCTAGTCATTGTTAGGCATTTAAAAACAAAACACAACAAAATGCTGTGTGGCAAAAATACTGCTTGGAACAGTCTGTACCCTCTGCCTTGGGGATGACCTACATGGTATGTCTTAGAATTTCGAGCACACTTGAGAAAGTTCCTTCAACAGCTCACTCACACAAATGGAATGGTGTGTGAAATTCCACTTTTATAGAGGCAGTCTTTTAGATTAATGGATCCCTCTCTTCATATACTTCAGAAAAGAATAAAACATTCTGTCAATATAAGGGTAGTGTATTTACATCAAGAATTTTTTTCTCCATGAGTGTTCCAGGGCCCTGATGTGAAAGCAGAGAGAGTACCACTGCTACAAAGAAGGGCAAAAGGACATTGAGAAATAGAAAGAATGTTCTTCTAAAAGAAACACCCACATTTGTTCAGCTATGACTTGCCAGGCATTCTTTAAGAGACTATCTTATTTGTTTCTCAGGAAGGATGGTGATTGAGGGATAAGTATTCTTGTTGCTCATGTGAGGAAATAATCTTACCAAAGATCATATAGTGGTAAGATGCAACTGAGACTACAATCTAAATTATGTCATTCTGAATTTTATGCTCCTCTACTACACTTAGTATTTTCTAAATCATGTTCTCCATCAGCAAACTTGTAATAGTCCGTGTTCCACTTGGATAATTATAACTTCAATATATTGAGCACTTTACATGTGTGATAAGCTCCTGGGCTCCAAAGTTAGGTGGTCTGGGCTTAAGTGTCAGTTCCACCAATTACTATTGTGTAATTTGGGCAAATTATTTACTGCCTTGAATTGTATCTACAAGTTGGAATAATAATTTTACCTCATAGGGCTATTGTGAAGATGATTTGTGTGACTACATGTGAAGTGCTTAGAACAATTCCTATTACACAAATAACTGCTCAGTAATTCTTAGCTAGCATACTTATTATCTCATTAAATGTTTCCCAAAACACTCTTATCTATCCTAATATATAAAAACCCTGGGTCTGTCACATCAAAAATGACCACAGGCTCAACCAACTAGAAGTCAGTCCTGCAGTCAGTGTTGGGTTGCTAGGGTGACCTAGAACTGACTGCTATGGCTGCAGGTGTGGTGACCCAGCACTAACTGCTGAGGGGGCTGTGAATCAGGCCTGGAGAGAAGCCTGAAGAGAGATGTAGGGTCTGATCTGTAGTCTCTATGGCAGCTGTTGATCAGCACTTACCTCTCTCTTTCTCTCCCGGCCTGGCCAACAGCTGTGCCTCCATTTTATACCAGGCCTCATCCAGGGCTGCTGATCAGCCCTGCCTTTCTGATCAGGCCCTGATGATAGGCCCAGATACACTAACTGATATAGAAACTGATCAATCAGAACCAAATCTGGGTGAAGTATGAGGAGCCAATGGCTGCCTAGGAGGTAAAGCTTTTGATGTTGACTGGCATAGAAACTAACCAATCAGAACCAAATTGGCCAGCAGAGGAGAGCAGTTGGGGATGAGATCCGGCCTGCAGAGGAGGGCCACTAGGGGCGAGATCAGGCCAGCAGAGGAGGGCAGTTGGGGACAACCAGGCTGGCAGGGAAGCAGTTAGGTGTTAATCAGGCCAACAAGAGAGCAGAGAGTGGGTGATCAGGCTGGCAGGCAGAAGTGGTTAGGGGTAATCAGGCTGGCAGGCAGGTGAGTAGTTAGGAGCCAGCAGTCCCAGATTGTGAGAGGGATGTCAGACTGCCAGTTTAGGCCCGATCCCACAGGGATGGAACCTAAATCAGCAGTCAGACATCCCCTGAGGGGTCCCAGATTGAAGAGGGTGCAGGCTGGCTGAGGCACAAACCTCACCCCCCCCCCCCAGTGCACAAATTTTGTGCACCAGGCCTCTAGTATGTATATAAAAGCCTAAGCAAGCAAATGAAAAAATGTCTGAATGACTGGTCTACCTGTTGGTCAGTAATTATGATGTGCACTGACCACCAAGGGGCAGACACTCAACACAGGAGCTGCCCCCCTGGTGGTCAGTGTGCTTCCACAGAGGGAGTACCATTCAGCTGATCTACGGGCCAGGCTCATGGCTGGCCACACAGCACATGAGCCTCTCCCACCTCCATGGCAGCGCTACCAAGCAGCGGTGGTGACAGGCACAGTGAGGCCAGATTAAGTGGGTGCAGCATGCCACCCAGCCTGGACTCAGGCTCCTTCCCAACCTTCTGCTGCTTCGAGTACTACTCCATCCCTTGGGAAAATATTGGACTGCCAGTTTTGGCCCATTCCCCACAGGACATCCCCCAAGGGGTCCGAGATTGCAAGAGGGCACAGGCAAGGCTGAGGGACCCAATCAGTGCATGAGTCCGTGCATAAGGCCTCTAGTTTATAGATAAGTAAACTGGACTCAGGAAAGTTAGGTGAGTTCCTAAGTTCAAAGTCAAATAAACTAGCAAGAAAGCTAGATGACTTTATACCAAAGTTCATTCTGCACTCTGCTGCAAGATTGAGATACTACCTGCACATTTGATAGAACAAATGTTTAATATCCAGGACTGGACTTTATACGGGTGTAGAGATGACACAGATCTCCATGCACACAGAATTATTCAAAGATTTTGAAAACCATTGCAAGTCTAAAGGAGATTTTGTGGGGAAAGGTCCCAGCTATAAGCATCTGTGTTGGGAATCTGTCACCAAAAGATAGCAGGGTTTGGCACAGAGTCTCATTTAGGGCATTGACTGAGTGAAATACAGAAGGAACTAGATTGGTGAGGCTGGACAGGCATTGTTGTTAAGGGATGATTGGCGAAAGGAAGCAGGGGAGCACACTTCATCTACTTTTTAATGCTTGTCTTAGGCTCAGTGCTGAGTCAGTGGTAACAACCATCCAGATTTATAGCTTATAAAACATACTTTTTCAACACTTTCTTATGCAGTGGAGATGATTCCATTAGTGTGTTGCTGAGACAGTGCTTGAACCTGGTGTCATGATGGCAAAGTCCTTGGCTCTTTTCATTACACAAGGCTCCCTCAAAAGCTGAGCACCAGGTACTGGGAATGGGAAGGATTTGAAACCATGAGACTGACTGCCCATAATAAGTTGATTCCACCCTATCCTTTGATTTTGCTCATTCATAAGCCCATTATGAAAATGGCCACTTCAGTATTAGGTTGGTTTGTGAGTAAACACTAAACCTCAAAATATGCTTCCTTGTAATCAGTTTATACTAATCTAATATGATGTTAAATTGCTCATAAAATTTAAATATATCCCGGGAGCCTGAAATTTGACCAGAGTTTCCTAGGATTTTTATTGTGTATTCATAAAATTTTACAAGCCATGTGATTTGTGACTTCTGACTAAGTCTCTCTGCAAAGGACAATGAATTAATTAGAGACATTTTCAAAAATTGCAATCCCAGAAAAACTGACATTCAAATGAGTGAAGTGAAAGCCTCTTTCTTATGTGACTGACAGGAGCATCAAGCGATGGCAGGGCCAGGGTGGCAATGAAAAATCTCCGTGTGGAAACAATCAAGACTCCTTTCTTTCCTTGCGAGTGGACATGTGATTAAAAATAGGGACTAATTATTGTTCTTTAGTTTTGGAAAGGAAATCGCGCAAGCACAAGGCAGCTGGAAGAATCAACCACAGGTGAAGGCAACCTGCAATTTGGGAGACAGCTTACTCCTGGTTCCCACTGCAGTGTGGACTGGGTACCGGTGAGGAGCACAGCACATGCAGTGGCAGCAGGAGGCTCTTTTAATCTTTCCCATTATCATTATGTTAGTGGGAGGCAAAAATGATTTTTAGCAAAACATGAACTGAATTGTTGAAATGAAGCTTACTACCTTGTTAACGCACCCTCCCCCCCAACACACACACCCCACCACCATGGAAAACAATTTTATGTAAGCATATGTGCATATCTTTTTATGCACTTACATTCTACCTACTTCTAGGAAGGACTTTACACAACCTACTTCAATCTAAAGAGAAAGTAAACTAAGATGCAAGGCCTATTAAATTTGGGGGTAAGTGTGTGAACAAACTATCTAATAAACCTATCCAGAAGAATTCTAAATCTTTACTTTTTTAAATACAAGACTAAGAGAGCTGAGTAACAATACCAAAATGTTCTCTGAATCAAATCTACAAACCCATTATTTTTTTTTCAATCTGTCATAATTCAATAATCAAATCATCACCTTTCAAATGAAGGGCTTTTCATGTTTTATTTGAAGCTTTTAGTTTAGTTATGCTCTGTAATACCAACTGTTAGTATTCACAAAATTCATGTTTTCCTCCTTCCTCTGGCACATTGCTAAACTTCATTTCCCAGAGTTCCTGTCTCTAGGCTGACTGAGGTGAGTAGTTCTTGACCACTAGAATGTGAACAGAAGTGATGTTGGCCATCTGAACTAAAGTATTTCAGAGCAGCTATGTCTTCTCTAACCCTAGTCTTCTTTCCCACCCATCAGCTGAATTCTGAAGGCGGTTCCTACAGGTTCTCAAGCAGTGGTTCTCAAAATGGGGTCCCTGGATCACCTGAGAAGTTCTTCAAAATGCAGGTTCTTGGTACTATCCCAGACCTGCTAAGTAGGTGGGGCCCAGCGATCTACAAATTAACAAGTTCTCCAGGTGATTTTGATGCACTCTAGAGTTTGAAATCCACTGTTCTAGACAACAGCAGAGTCATAGGCTGAAAGAATCCTGGGTCTCTGGATGACTGCTTGGAACACAGAGTCCTTTCTTGTTCCCCTTCCCACCTCATTGGACCATGACCTAAGACAATTTGTATTTCATTAAATCCCTGAGACCTTCAGGTTGCTTTCTATAGCATTAGCCTATCTAAACCCATACTACTTAATTTTGCTTTTCCTATTACTTCTCTTGATGAATGTGACAACGTTCTGCTTTGTCCTAGCCACCACAAGTCCTGTGTGGAATGATGAAGAAGGAATAAACCAAGCACTTGGTAAATATTGTTGTCCCATTTTATCCCACCTTGAATTTTTGTACACTGTTCCCTCTGCCTAGATTATTACCTACTGCTCACTGTACAAATTTCTACTCATCCTTCAAGCATCTCCATATCTATAAAATCTTCTAGAACACTTCATATGATATAGAAGATACCTTTTTACATATTCTTACAAAATTTCCTGGCCCATAAGGATCTGAGGTTCTTTAATATGAGACAAGCTTGTCAAGTACCCGTATTTTGGCATAAAATTATATAAGACACTTCTTATCCTATACAGTTGAAAATTTAAAATTTACCCACATTTTCTGGTAAGTTTTCTTTCTTTGGGACATAGGCTTTTTTCCCACTCTAAACATGTATTTATACTGAATATGAGTCTTAGTTCTTTCCAGAGTCCTTTCCCAATATTTTCCTAATTGTTAGAAAATTATACATTATTAGAAATTTTATTAGACTTATTAGAAATTTTTAATTGGTTTTAAAATTGTAAAGTCATGACTCTGAGTGGTCTGCTGGCATGCTGGCACCTGGAAAAAGTTGTCTGTTGCGGGAAAGAAAGAAGCAAACACTCTGAGACAATTGTGTCACTTCATAAAATACCTAGCCCCAGGGCCCAGTCATTCATGAATTTGGATTCACATATCTATGGTTTGGATACTTCCATCAATAAATTTTCTTCTTTTGCTTTAGATAGTTTGACATGAGTTTCTATCACTGGCTTTCAAAAGCTTCCAGCTGCTATGAATATGAAATCAATTAGTTCATTTCTGAAAATAAGCATGTTGCAATAGACTTTGGGAGTATTGCAAAAGAAGGGAGCAGAGAGATTTAGGAAAGTATGATGCAATGAAAAAAAATAGATCATTTAAGTGCAGCAGTGAAAGATAGTATAGAAAAATGTGGCTGCTGTATTGTTATATCAGTTGTTAGAACACTGATATATTTCTGTGCAAGCTAGAAAACAGCCATTTCTTTGAGCCCCACAGTGCTTCAATGCCATAGGTATCTTGGCCCCAACTCATGACTCTCTGTTCACTCCATGCTTTAGCAAAGGAAGAGGGAAGATTGGTATAGCAGGCAGCTTCTATTCTGATTGTCTGGTGCCCTTGCCAACTGGTTATGAAGTAATCTGAAACCTACGGATATATACCATTCGTGCTATATGGATCACAGTGGGTTGCATTTATTAGTTTACTTATCTCTTTTCCTTTCCTGATTGTTACTAGTCTAAGCATGAGAACTTTATTATATTTCTTATTTTCCCCAGTGTCTAATCTGAGAGGAGTCTTCAAATTGGAAAGAGATGAAGAGATGGCCAGGTACTAGCACCTACATTTCTGGCTGTTTGGCACTTATTAACTGTGCTATAGGAAGACATTCATCATTGGACAGAAGGCAATCCAGTGCTGTGCTTAGAACCCGGATTCTTGAGTTAGCCTGCTTGACTTCAAATCCTACTTTGTGTCCCATACAAACTGAGTATTCTTGGGTAAGTTACTTAATCTCTCTGTGCCTTAGTTTCCTCGTTTGTTGGATAGGAATAGTATCAGTACCTACCACATAGTGATGAATAAATGACAACACATATAAAGCATTTAGAATGGTGCCTGGCATATGGGAAGCAATCAATGTGTATTAACTATAGTTATTACTATTACTTTATGCAGACATGAGAACAACTCCAGGTAATAGTCACTGTTACTCTAAACCAGTATTACATAAGCAATCATAGCTTCCCACATGTAAATAGGCATTTCATATGAAAACGTTGTGTGGTCAGTTTTGGTTGAGAAATGCTGAATTAATCAATATTAAATAAAGAGTGCTGCTGGATACATTAATTTGCTTATGCATTATATAAAACTCCAAATGTTTTTTTTAATCTTTTAAAAAAGCAGATTTTTAACATCAAACTTTTGTTGTTGTTTTGAGAATACTTTTATGGAAATGCCACACTGAGAATTTTGACCTCAATCATTATGTAAAAATTCCCTGGCCCTCTTAATTGGATTCGATCATACAAAACTATGGTACGCTTTTAAAAAATATACTCAGTCCTAAGTGGCCTCGATACAAAACAGGCAAGTAGCCTCCTTCCCCTAGACTCATCTTGTCATCCAGATGGTAAGATGAAGCAAAAAAAAAATACCAATCCTAGTTAAAGAATCTAAAGTAAAAGTACCTGGAGATAGAAAGCAGGCTGAGAGTTGTGGAGGGAAGGGCAGGGGGAGTGGAGGGATTAAGCAAAAAAAGAGAAAGAATTTATTGTCATGAACAACAATATAGAAATTGCAGCTGCAGGAGGTAAAAGAAGGTATGGGGGGGATAAATGGTGATGGGGAAAAAAACTAAAGAAAAAATAAATAAAAAAGTACCTTTCTCCCTTAAGCTTAGAGTAGCTCACCTAAGCCTTCTACCCTTTGCTCGCTGACTCAACCCTGGTCCTTTCCACGGCAGAAGTGTCCTCCTACATTGTAGTTGACCCCAGTACCATCTTACCTATCAAAGGATTTAGTTTCAATAGACATTTCAAAAACAGACTCGATTAAAAACAGCTACATCAGATAGACACAAGAAACTTGACCATCTTGGCTCACCATACCAAAAGCTTCACCTAACTAACTCTTGAAAGCAAGGATGTGCTTGATCTTGACCCAACATATTAGTACCCCTCTGCATGTCTAGAGCCAGCAGGAAAGCTGAAGGCCAAATGTGCCCTGTAACCTAGAGTAAGGCCTGGCTCAATGAACATTTAATGTATGCTTGTTGAATTAGTGAAAGATTAAAGATGAATGCATAGGTTAAGGTATGGGAAGTAAATGTCACATTTTAGTAGTGCTTATAAAACAGCTTACATACCATAAATTCTAACAACATTAAAATAATAAATTTAAAGTTATTTAATAAAATGCAATAATTTTTTTCGCCTCAGTTTGGAGAATTTTGTGTCTTTTTTTTCTTCCTTAATCTGCAAGTAGTTTCACATAGAGATTTGACTTTCTCCTTTATATGTGCACAGAGGTGTCCTCCTTTGGTTATAAGATTTAATTGTGTTGACTTACTAATATCATCCCTCTTCCTTCAGTAAATTCATGTCCCATTTCTCTCATTTGCTTATCCTTAAAATTAACCTTATTGGCAATCATTTTATCTTCTCATTCAAGAAATTTTCTCAGGACCTGGGAATTCTAGATAATGTCCATAGTGCTTCCCGAAGGCAGAGAGCTTAACTGTGCAGAGCAGAGTCCTTCTCGAGTACAAATGACAGTTTGCCCGATAAAGCATCCCTACCAGTACTAGGAAGTCATCACCCCATTATCTCTGGCATGCAGTGTCACAGAAGAAAAGTCTGAGAATGTCATGACATGGACTTCTTTTATTTTACTCTTATTTTTAGACTTGAAAGCTTAAAGAGTTATTTAAATTTTCTTGAAATTTAAACATTTCACTAGATTTTGGTTACTTCACTATTACTGGTTTTGATTAAAAAATAGAAAGCCTTTTTAATATCCAATTTTAGTTTCTTTTTATTCCTGAAAAATGTCCTTCAATTATACCCTTGAGTGTATGTCCTGACATCTCATCCTATGCTTTTCTTCAGAAATGGATAGTAACTTTATTTTTTAACTTTTAGTTCCACCTCATTCACCTTCTCTTACATTATTGTTTCTTATTATGGGTCCTGCATATTCTCCTGGACTATATTTATTATTTCACAGATATGATCTGCCATTTCTACACTTTTCTACTGCTGAGTCAACCTGAAGTAGTTCTAAAATCCAATCTTGCCTATACCTGCCATTCCTCTTTTGATCTTGTTGAAGATATACAGTTCTTATCCATTTCCTTTGAGAGTTCATTTTCTGGACTCTTCTTAATTTTGTTGTTGTGAGGTATTTTCTTATTATGGTTTGAATATTCAAATTTCTTATACCCAGGATGCTGGATTTGGGCAGAGGCACCAGGAACAACAAAGAAGCAGATCAAGATTGACCTGTGGATTAAAGATTGGGGAGAAAAGCAAGATCTGAAAGACAGGATTGAGTGATCAAGAGAAAAATCCAAACAAAGCCGAAGGGTGAAGATAGTCAGAGACCTAGTATAAAAACACTGGACTAGAAAGCAAAATGGCATTGGACTGGAGGGAAATGGGCTGAGTCTTGAATCTCTGAGACTCTATAGAAAGCTACTAAAAGTATGGGGCAATTTAGACAAAGAGGGGAGTTGGACAGACAAGAAATCCTGTCTCAGCTGTTGTTGAAGCTTATGCTGGAAGGGACTAGGATGGGGGCATAAGGCTTCTGGCAAGAAGTCTTTCCTAAGACAATTTTTGTAGCTCAAGTTGGCTGCCAGAGTTGCTTAGATCCTTTTCATCACAAATAAGAATATGTTCACTTCCATTTGTTTTGGCAGTTACTGATTGTACTTCTCTCTTGGATGATTCTAAAGGCACTTTAAAGAAAAGACTTAAGAGCTTTGATTCACTCCACCATTTTCTATCAATTCCCAAATTTTATTTAAAGATATACATCTTTGTGAGACACAAAAGAAATATGAATACAATACAGAAGTTCCAATTGCTGTGTATAGTATTCTAAAAACATACTTTCCCTGTACCAACTCTCAGACAGACTGGAATTCATTTTTGATATCTAGCATTCACTCATGTGTGTGGACTGTTTGCATAAGATGGTGAATCGTAGTGTCAGTTGCCCAAGCTTATGTGATGTGGAAATGTGCCCAGGAGGAAGTAGAATGAAATTATTAGATCACTGTGGGCTTTCCAAAGCCCTAACATGATAATCTCTTTGAGAGATGAGTAAAAAGCTTTAGTATTAAGTTTCTAGCCTTAGTGCCATTCAAAAACATGCCATTTAAATGAAGCTTAGATTCTTGGGGAAATTCAGAAAAGCTAATGTATTAGGGTAGAATTATTAAAATAAGAACCAAGGAATCTTTCAACAGAAATGTACTGTGCTGGGATAAAATATTTCAGTCTAGCCCTGCCCTGAATCAGTGGAGACAACCTTAGGGACTTGTAAGAAACACAAACAGAACATTGAAGCAAGTCACCTCTTGGATTTCAGAAACAATCCTTCCAAATCAGTGCATGCTTTTCTTTCCAGAGTGCCCTACTAAGTTCTATTTTGCACTGAATTTTAAAAATTACACAAACTGAGTTTGTACACAACATGTGATGGGTAGCTGATGTACACATAAAAGTCACAAACAAATGACAGATTAAAATATGACCGTTATAGTTCATAAACATTAACTGGATTTTTCCTTCATTTCCTTTATGAATCTTGCCTTCAAAAGTTGCTCTCACTTGGGACTATTTTTCTCTTGTACTCATTTACTAATCCATCCATCCAGTATCTTTTGAGTACTCATGTGAGTAGATGGAAATACAAAGAAGAATAAGAATAAAATAGACTCTGTTTCTGTTCCTGATCCTGTTTTTTTTTGAAATCTGCCTTCACCTCCTCAGACTCTTAGCTTCTCATCTCAGTGAATTCACTGAGCTCTGCCAGATTCCCCTTTCTCTCCTCACAGACTGGAAACTGTCCCATGGCAGAAAGCTGGGTAAATCATAGGGTCCACTGGTTTGTCTCCCTTCTCTTTACATCACTGTCCTTTGTTGCCTGATGTCCAGTAACTCAAACATCCTGTCATATATTTTGTCCATTTCACTTTTGTAGTGTTGGTCAGAATGGTAAAACTACATCTTTTTCATCTCAGGTGAAAACAATTATCTACTATTGAGTTTTGAGAGTTCTTTACATATTCTGGACATAGGTCCTTTGTCAAATACTTGATTTTTCAAATACATTCATCCATTCTATAGGCTGTTTTTCTATTTTCTTAATGGTGTCTTTTGAGGAGAAAACGTTTCAATTCTGATGTTCAACATGGTGCCATAGCCAAGAACTATTTTCCTTACCCCAGGTCACAGGTTTTCTCCTATGCATTTGCTCCCTTTCATTCTATTGCAATTATGTGTGTAGAGAAAACTTATTTTTGTTGCTGCATTGTGTGGTATCTATCTAAAACAGACATCCATCTGTGCTATGTCCTTGGGGATGTTGACACACCTGTAATTATCCTGAGTCTCCACTGGATGTCAATACTGCTCAAGGAAAAGCAGTTCAGACAGCATATTGAGTGCACAAAAAGCAATCCATGCTTTCAAGAAATGCTAAAATGGAACACAGGCAGTCCTTGGGTCATGTTAGACTCAACTTACGTTATGTCACCATCTCCCACTTACAATATTTATAAAAAAAAAAGTTCCGTCATTTTGACACATGTATGTATGTGCTTTATGTTTTTTATTATTTATTTACCACAAGTAAAGGTCAAGAATTGTTATCTTTCTTTTAATTTTTTTTTTTTACTGTGTCACTTCATTACTGCTGTGTATGTGCTTCATGTGAGTGAGGTAGGTGCTTATGTAAATGGGTTCCGACTTACGGCAAAAATCACGTTACGTCACCAATGTAACCCGAGGACTGCCTATAGTTAGAAAAGAGGCTCAAAGAAGTGAAATGCATGAAGAGGAATATTTCTTCTCCTTCCCGGTCATAAAGAGGCAGAGTGGTGGGATACAGCACTGGGAATTTATAGCAGCATTGAACCTGAAAGACTGGATTCTCTTTTCCACTCTTGCTCTTTAATTGCTGACTTATACAAAAAAGAAACAACATTTTTACTTGGATTATTTGGCTAATTCTCACTAGGTACTTGTTGAACTAAAATTAGAGATCCAATCTTTATTTTACTTCTTTTGTTCACTTCCTAAACATGTACAAATTTCAGCAGTGATCAGGTAGAAAGAAATGGCTTTGGTAAGAAATTACCTGGGCAATTTTGGTCCATATAAAAGAATATCACTAAGTTTAAAATATGAAAGAACACCCAAAGAGTCAAGTGACCTTTGACATCCTTCTGAACAGATTTTAATTCCAGGAAAGACTTAGTCTGTTCAAAAAAAAGTAAATTAGGATTTATATTGCTCCTCCCTCCTGATAATCTGCACATTGTAATTATAATTTGATGCTTAGACACTCTAAGACTTAAACTATAGATATTGTTTTTAGTATGAAGAAGGTAATTATATCTCCTATCATTGGAGTATTTTTAATAAAATCTTGCTTATTTTTAATATGAACAATTTTGAAAATTAGAAAGAGTAGAACATACAATATTTTAACAATATGTCCTTCAGGGGGACAACAAAGGGATATGGGACTGATCAGTTTATTTAACAAGGCATTATTTCAATGCATATTTTATTAAATACCTTAAATGTGTTATATTAATATATTTATCAATCCTGTCAGTTAGATGAACATAAAAGTGAGCTTATAGTCATCATTGCCTGAGGAGCATTGTGCTACAATGTCTAGCAATAATGCATATACTGAATGAATATCTAAAGCAGATAGAATTTTTCAGTGAACAATTAAAAAAATGTTCTCACATTTGCAAAAATATACCTAAAATACAGTATAATATCTAGGGATCATCTGATTCAAGCAGAATTAGCTCTTAAAAGTAGGTTGCTATTTTAAGACATATGTATTCAAGTATTGGTGATAGAACAAACAATAGGTTTTTAGTTCTTCCTAGAGACGGTGAGTTTTCTGTTATGACCTATTTCCCATGGTAGCTTAACTCCCCTCTAAAGCTAAGTATCCAACAAACATTCAAATGGTCATAAGTGGACTGCCCTACAAATGCATGCCATTGACATATCATTATTCCTGCATCAGTTATATATGGTTGGTAAAGTTTCATTACACTTAGTATTTTCTGTGGTGACAAGATTCTGTCCTTGCATGCACAGTTTTTGCCCTGTTTCTACACCGCATCTAACATGTCATGTTGTTATAATCACATACACACTTTGGCAACTGGCTCAAAGCTTCGCACTATTATTCATTCCCTGGGATAATGAGGCTTGTAAAAAATGTGAAAACAACACTTCTATTTATCAAATTTGTGCATGTCAAATGAAAGACCTAGATTGTCTGCTCGAAACTGATGGGTTGGCTTTTCCTATAGGTTGCTGGCATGAGATACAGAAGATTATGAAGGTGTAAATCATACTCCAATACGGCCAAAGCTTTGTACCAGACATGGTATTGGCACAAAACTGAAAATATTGGATTGATTTTCCATAAGTTCAGAGCCATGGCTTTCATATCCCTTTTGTGATGCCAAGTTATGACACTAGTGTGTTTTTATCTGTTTTGACATGATCTTGTGTTATGATCCCATCTTTCAAATTTCCCAGTTAAGCTATTCTCTGGCTTGCTTTTATTAAATGAGAGGAATTCCAAATCTGGAAGACTATTTAAAATCCTTTGGATGACCACTTTAATACCAAAAATGGAACATTGGAAGCACTGCAGTGGAATAAAAACAAAGCAATTAAAGCAGATTCTTAAATAGTGATTGTTGGTTTCAGTGTGTCAAATTAAACTTGTGCCTCAAAAGATAGTAATTTTTCCATTTTCGACCTAATTAAGCCAAATTTTAACTTATGTGGCATTGCTGTGTTTTTCATTTGTTTGGATAATGAAAAAAAACTTTGCATTTTTAGTATTTTATAATCAAATTTTTCCTCATGAAGAAATGAATGGTGGGGAGAGAACCTATCCTATATAATAAAATGCTAATATGCAAATTGACTGAACAGTAGAATAACCGGTCGCTATGACATGCACTGACCAACAGGGGGCAGATGCTCAATGCAGGAGCTGCCCCCTGGAGGTCAGTGTGCTCCCACAGGGGAAGTGCCACTCAGCCAGAAGCTGGGCTCACGGCCAGCAAATGTAGCAGTGGTAGTGGGAGCCTCTCCTGCCTCCGTGACAATCGGACATCCCCTGAGGGCTTCTGGACTAAGAGAGGGCACAGGCAGGCTGAGGGACACTCCTCCCCTCTTGAGTGCACAAATTTTGTGCCCTTGGCTTCTAGTTGTTTAATAAAAAGAATTAAATAAATTCAAAAACTCCTGATAGTTCAAGAACAGACAATGTCTCAAGTATTATTTGCTGCTCAAGACTAATTTCACATAAACTTGTTCCACAAAGGTATTTTCTTAGAAGATTCATAATACTAATTTAAGAGTAGATTTCTCCATCAAAATCTTTTGAGTAGAAGGTATAAAGACAAATGTTTCATTTTTCGGTTTTAACAGTGAGTCTAGAATTTAGGAATCCATTGTTTTAGGATCCAGAAGATCTCTTAATAAAAGATTTGAGACACTATGCTGTACTGTTTCTAAGTGTGTCATGGGTCCATAATAGGTGTTCAATAAATCAGTCATGTCTACCAAATGAATGAAATTGTAGACTCATTGCCCTGATATGTAGCATAATCAGGGCTCTCCTAGGGTGGGAGAGTAGTTTTGGAAGCAAATCCTGGAAATGAAGCAGCAATAAAAGTGCCAGACATAGAGTCTGCAGCATCTTTATTCCAAACTAGTAATTTATGTTGAAGGAAAAAATACAGGCCTACAATCATTCATGCCCAGTTCTAAAATCCACAATGCCCAGAAAACTTAAGTATTTATCTTAATTCATTTGAAGGTAAAACCAGATCTAAACTGACAGAGGTTATTTGTGTTGTTTACTTATTCCACTTAGTGTAAATAGTCACATATTTTACTGTAGAAATCCTGATGTGTTTGATTACGGAGTCCCGGGTCAGGCCCTAATGGGAGGCTACATAATACACAATACATGGGTTTCAATACCTTTCTAAAATAGATACAATTCTGAGCTCTTAAACATGTTCACCCCAAGGTGTGGGGCAAAAGTCTGTGACTGTATAATTTGTGAATCATTGGAAGGCTCTCTGCTTATTTTTCTACTTACCAATTATCCTCTCCTTTCTGATGCTCAACTCCCAACAAAACTTCCTTGCACAGGAACTTGTCTTCTAGAGGGTGAAGGCTATCTGCTCTGGTCCTATTCACAGCATAAATCACTACCTCATCTTCAGCCATCAGCCCTCACTGTGCCTCGACTCTCTGGGAGTGGTGCTATCTATGCTATCTATGCTTGATTAGCATGGGAAAGCCCTAGTACTACATGTGGCCTACAGGAGAATCTTGCATGTGTGTTGGCTCACTATGGGACCATCAGAGATATCACACACAGTGTACACATGATCTCACACACTGAGTTATCAGTAGGTGGATGGCACAGTGTTCTCAATGAAGTTGTATTAGAATAGAACCTATCATTTAAGCTTTGTTAGTTTCAGGCATAAACCATCTGAAGATCCAAAAGACCAGAATCCAACCATGTATTTATCCTTGACCAATGAATGATTCTCCTGAATTACTGAACAAAGTTTATGCGAGTAAATTGAACTTTTGCCTGAAAGCCAGGCCTGATATATCTATTCCATGAGGGACCAATCCCAAGCTAGAATGCCTTCACATATGACTTTAAGTAGCTGATCTAATTGGCCCTGATTGAGACTTAATCAGGACAGAGTAGAAGTGAAACTAAAATTAGTTAATTCTGCTCCTCACTAATAGTTTGGACTATGGAATTTGGGAGATAATTGGAGTGTTTAATGTTCTAAATTTATCCATATAATCACTCTAACTCTACTAATGGTAGAGTTGCATGGAGATTTGGCAAGCCAGAAAACTATTATTCAGTACCAGCTGTGATAACCCAGACATAGGAACAAGGAGTTCGTTGGCGTCTACTTCTTGTTTCTTCTTGATTCTGGATTTTATAAGATCTAGAAAACACATTTTAGAAACCCTATGTGGTTACTCTGATAATATCTCTCTCCTTCCTTCATCTATCCTTTTTTTAGCTATCTTCTCTCTCTCTCTCCACCATCATCTATTGCTTATGGTCCAGACTTTCTATTTGCCTGACTGTGGTTCTAGCTGTATTTTTCCTAGACTAAGGAGATATGAGAAAGGATTTGAAAAGAGAGAAATGGGCATTTTTCATCTTCTAGTGAGATTTTAAAATGTTACTGAAGTCATTATTTATACCATTTTTAGTCTTATAAAATCAAAGCCTTCTTATAGCAATGATGACAATTCTTACATTTCACTTTGAGAAACTATTTAGACTAGGGGTCATTTAGTTTAGATGTTGTGGAAATGATATGTAACTCCTTCAGCACTTTGGATCTCTTGGGAGATTTCAGCTGAATTGAAGGGTGCTAATCCTTTATAATAAAATGAAAACTGCTTGTCTATTGACCCTGGAATACATTTTCCCAAATTATGTAGGGTTGAATTATTTAGGATCTTGTCAAAGAAGATTCTGAAAGTTTCATTGTAGAGGAGTTCCTATGGGAAATTTTCTCATAAAAATTCTCATTTTCATATTCTGACTCATTACTATTTACCTCTTCAGAAAGCAAACAAATAATTAGAACTCCAGGGTCTACAGCAAGTGAATAAACACTTCTTTTCTAACATTTCTGAATGTTTGAGTCCTGAACTGTATTGTGAAATGTGTTGAGAAAATCTTCTGGCCTTTCTGAATGTATTATCAGCAAGTAGCAAAAAGGTGAGTTTAAAACCAGCTGGGCATGGCAGCTGCACTGGCCTCCGCTTCTTAAGTGGCATCTCTAGAGATGGAGATGAATCCCAGCTTCTCACCTTGAAACAGCAGGAGTCATGGGAAGCAGAGAGCCGTGATGTTCCATGTTCTGGTTCAGGCCAGTTCAGTGCATTCTCCTGTCTTTCACCCATGATCCTCAGGTGCCCTAGTCTACTTACCAATGCTTCAGGTGCTTCTGATGGCTATAGTGATCCTAGACCACGGGTCACACACACAAAAGTATACAGGCCACAAGCAAGAGTGTCAGTGAGTGAAATGGGCCTGTGGGAGCCTCAGAGCACAGGCAGCACCACCCCCACAAAACACATCACACGAGGATATGTTTTTAATTGATTTTTAGAGAGAGAGAGAGAGAGTATCTGAGCTCTCTT
Organism: Lasiurus borealis; assembly: GCA_004026805.1. Classification (NCBI taxonomy): domain Eukaryota; kingdom Metazoa; phylum Chordata; class Mammalia; order Chiroptera; family Vespertilionidae; genus Lasiurus; species Lasiurus borealis. The sequence goes on along the minus strand of PVJN01015072.1, from coordinate 709 downwards.
CCAGGAGGCCTGCAGGTCCCTTGTGGTTAGATTCCTTTTCTCCCTGCACAGGAAGCACAAAATCTGGACTATTTTTTTAGACACAATTTTGTAATTTTAAAATACCTGTTGTCATTATACAAGCTTCTTGGAAAACAAAAGTATAGCAGCAGGCTGGATCTGGCCTGTGAGCTGCCTGCTGTGACTTCTGCCCTAAAAGGAACAAAACCGGGAAGAGACCTCTAACAGTTCACTTTTGTACTCACTGATTTACATATCCCACATTTTAAGGCTTTGCGCAGTTTTCTAGTTTATCAGGAGTCACAGCCTGGCCTAGGGATTATTCTAGTACTAAATGCAGAATGTATGCAAGGGCTATCGCAACATGGTTCTGACCAGTCTCGCTTATTAGAGATAATTTGCATGCTGTGTAAGAGGAAAGAGATGTTGATCAAGTCATGTGGTTTTGTGCTCTCCGGCTATGATCTTGCTGCAGATTCTGTTAACACTGACCCTGTAACACATACTCTGCTTTAATGAGGAGGTGGTGCCAACATGATGAACTAACCATGAGGAGCCCCCTCCAAAGGAGACCACCCAAAGAGAAGCTGAATTAAAATCCCCGTAATACAAACCATCACTGGTCAGGAATGAAAAGTACTTAAGAAACAACTGAAATTTACAATGATTTCAGACACACTTGGTCTCTATCTCTTTGGACATATAAATC
>PVJN01015071.1:16029-45298 GCA_004026805.1 Lasiurus borealis | reverse complement strand
ATCCAGCAAAGCTAACATTCAGAATTGAAGGGCAGATAAAGAGCTTCACAGATAAGAAAAAGCTAAAGGAGTTCATCAACTCCAAACCAGTGTTATATGAAATGCTGAAGGGTACTCTTTTAGAAGAGGAAGAAGAAAAAGGTAAAAGCCAAAAAATTATGAACAAATACATATCTATCAACAAGTGAATCTAAAAATTTAGTGAATTAAAAATTGGATCAACAGAATAAACTGGTGAATATAATGGAATCAGGAGCACAGAAAGGGAGTGGACTGATAATTCTCAGGGGGGAAGGGGTGAAGAGTGTACAGGGAGAGACTGGACAAAAACCATACACCTATGGATGAGGTCAATGGGAGGGAACTAAGGGCAGAGGGAGGGATGGGAGCTGGGTGGAGGGGTGCTATGGAGGGCAAAAAAGAGAAACAAATGTAATAATCTGAATAATAAAGATTTAATTTTAAAAAAAATCGATGTAATCACTTTTCAGGCAAACAGCAAGAAAAGGACATAGAGAAAAAACAACTCTTTGGCTAGTGAAGGCAAGAAGAGAGAGGTTTGTGTGTACTTGTAGTAGGGGATTTGAAATTAGATATATAAAAGGGGTGAAATTTTAACCAGGTAAAGAGAAAGAATAGGGAGAATCTAAAATTGGAAAAGGGAAAGAGAAACAAGACAAGAAAATGGGGAAAATTAGGCGGAAAGTGTTGGCATAAAGGTAGAGTTGAGTTGGAGTAAAATTATTCTAAAGGAAAGATGAAAATCGAATGTAGAACTCTAATCCCGAAATAAAATAAAAAGAAAACAAAATGACACTTGTTTTTTTTCCAAAAAGGTAAAGTACTAGTAGTAATTGATAATACTAGTTTAAAACAAATGTAATAATTAAAAAGGTAAAATCAATTGAGGTGGAAAGAAAAAAAATAGCCTTTTAATTAAAACATGTAAAAATAAAAAATAAAAATAAAATTTTTTAAAGAAAAAAAAATTTTTTTAAATAGAATGGTCCTTCACTTCTACTATTATTCTGCTTGGCACTCCTGTTTCCCAATAGGGAAGGTATTGCAGTTCCCTGTGTTCCCTTCTTGGTGTTTTAATCTGTTTATTCTTATGTGGTTATGCGAGAGTCAATTTGTCTGTCATCCACTGGGTGCCAGTGTTTCGGAATTGATCTCTGATACAAAGCACAGGACCTCTCTAGGCTGTGCTCAGATCCTGTTACTCTGTGGTTCTCAAAGCCAGTCTGTGGGGATTTTGCATCCGGGACACTGTAATAACTCCCAGGCTGTCCCTCTGCCCCAGAAAAAAATGAGTCATTTTCCAGAGCTCCCCTCTGTCAACAACTCAGAGAGTTTGCCTCCACACTTAGGGATCACGCCGTGACCAACTCTGCGGACCTCTACAGAGGCAGCTTTCCTACAGCCCAGTTCCCACAGTGTGCGTGTCTCTGTTGTGCTGGGGTAGGAGACCTCACCCTGTCCCAGGCAAAATCTGAGCCTTCCTCCCACCGCATGGATCTCCGAATCCACCGCCCGTGCATCCGCGCCTTCTGGAAAGCCGTGCTCTGGGTCCCTGGCTGCTCGGTGGGTGCCTCCAGCAGCCACAGCTTTCAGACCTTCCTAGACATTCACCTCCCTCTTATCCCAGGCGAAATCTGACCTTTCCGTGTGCTCTGTGGATCTCTGATTGCACTGCATGTCCGTGCCTATTGGAGAGCGGAGTTCTGGGTCCCCGGGTCCCCGGCTGCGCGATGGGTGCCCCAGCCACTGGCTTCAGACCGCCGCAGACATCCACCTCCCTCTGCAAGATGGCGCAGTCTCCGCGTTCACGCTGGTGGCTCCAGCGGACAAAAACCCCGTGGCAATGGGGCTGTCTGACTGGGAGAGCCCCGTCCAGCAGTTCCCTGCCTTCTCCTGGAGGTTAACTGACTCTTAACTTGCCAACAAACACTCCCAGTGTGACTCTCAGCTGCTCTTTCTCCCTCTGCCCAGTGACAAAGCTCCAGACGCATCTGTCTACTCCGCCGCCATTTTCTCTCCTGTAGTTAAGTCTTGATTGTTGTTGGTATCACTGGGATGAATTGACCTCCAGGCCAATTGGCCATGAGGATCAGCTGTGTCTACGCTGGGAGAAGTTCTGTGCTGGAGACACCCTTATGAGACAAGACTTGCACAATTGCAAAAAACTCTTCTTCACTTGGATGGGGCGGAGTCTCGGGGGAGCAGACAGCCTTGGCTTCCCCTCAGTCCTGCCCTATGAAGCGTCTGCGTCTCAGTGTCCCTCAGTAATTACTGCAAGCACCTGTTAGAGAAAGCCATCCTCGAGTTTCACCCACTGCCAGACAGTCCAGTTTCTCCCAGAATGAGTGTAGGTTTTCAGAGTCTTGCCCGGAACTGGAGTTCAGAACAATCGGGAGCTTCGGTCTCCCACTTGAGAAAGCCAGACACACACTCAGCAGTCAGTCCTCTCCATGCTCACATCTCCCTACCTCAGCCTTTTGCAACTCCTCTGAATCTCAATGTGCTTTTCTCTTTCCTTTTAGTTGTAGAATTTCCACTCAGCCAGCTTTCCTATGGTTCTGGATGATGTCCTTTTTGTCTTTTAGTTGTAGTTTTGAAATTGTTGTGTGAGGCAGCAGTTTATGTGTTCATCTATGCTGCCATTTTGGTTTCTCCCAAAGAGCCCTCCTTTTTCTATGATAATGTGTATTTATGGGCCATCATGTTTCATTTGAATTTCAGAAGTTAAGAAAATAGGCCAAATAATGGCTGGCTAATTTTAAATAAGGTGGAAACTCACCTTGATTACATGAAATATTAAGATTGAACATAATTGTGACTTTTTAAAAAATACATATTATTGATTTTTTTTACAGAGAGGAAGAGAGAGGGATAGAGAGTTGGACACATTGATGAGAGAGAGACATCAGCTGCTTCTTGCACAGCCCCTACTAGGGATGTGCCCGCAACCAAGGTACATGCCCTTGACTGGAATTGAACCTGGGACCTTTCAGTCCGCAGACTGACACTTTATCCACTAAGCCAAACTGGTTTCGGCATAATTGTGACTCTTAATCCACAAGTTGAATATCATCCAACAGAGCAGGATTTAAAAGGCAGATAGCAAACAGGAGGATCATTCTTGCTAAGTAATGGTCCTAAGCCTGACTCCAGTTTGTAATTAGTAAGGAGCAAGTAGTTTGGGTTGTCAGAACTCAGAGGTCACAATGATGGAAATAACTCTAGAAGTTAAATATACTGGATCTTCTAATTCTATATACTGAATAACAAAGGAATGTATGATGAAACTTGATGTAACCCTATACTGTTTTTCATAGTGGCTACACCAATTTACAGTCCCACCAATAGTACACTAAGGGTCCCCTTTTATCCACATCCTCGCTAACACTTATTTCTTGTCTTTTTGATGACAGCCATTCTGACAAGGTGTGTGATGATATCTCATTATGGTTTTAATTTGCATTTCCATGATATTTAGTGATGTTGAGCATCTTTTCACTTATTTGTTTACCATCTGTGTGTCTTCTTTGGAAAAGTGCCTTCTCAGGTTTTCTGCCCATTTTTAAAATGGACTATTTGTTTTTTTATGCTGCGTTTATAAGTTTCTTTATATGTTTCTTTATATGTTAACTCCTCATTAGGCATATCATTTGCAAATATTTTCTCCCATTCAGTAAGTTGCATTTTTATTTTGTTCATAGTTTCCTTTGCTGTGCAAAAGCTTTTTATTTAATATCCTGTTTATTTTTTCATTTTGATGCCTTTGCCTAAGGAGACACATCCAAAAATGTATTTCTAAGACTAGTGTCAAAGAGTTGACTGCCTGTGTTTTCTTAGAGGAGTTTTATGGTTTCAGGTCTTAAATCAAGTCTAATCCATTTTGTGTTGATTTTTTTTTATATAGTGTAACAAAGTGGTCCTGTTTTATTCTTTTTCTTGTAGCTATCCAGTTTTCTCACCACCACTTATTGAAGACTTTTCCCCATTGTATATTCTTGTCTCCTTTGTTGTAAATTTAAATGACTATATAAGCATAGTTTTTTTTCTGTGCCCTTTATTCTGTTCCATGACTTATGTATCTGTTTTTGTGCCAATACCATATAGTTTAGATTACTATAGCTTTGTAGTATAGTTTGAAATCACAGAGAGTGAGGTTTCCAACTTTAATTTCTTTTTACTCTGGTCTTTATTACTTCCTTTCTTCTAACATAAGGCTTTATTTTTTACTTCCTTTTTTTACTTCCTTTAGTATCTGATTAGATTTTTTGAGATTTTTCTTCTTTCTTGAGGTAGGCCTATCTTACTGTAAACTTTATCCTTAGAATGGCATTTGTTGCATCCCATAGATTTTGTAACATTTCCATTTTCATTTGTCTCAAGGTTTTTAAAATTTTTTCTCTTTGATTTCTTTATTGATCCATTGGTTTTTTGGTATCATGATGTTCAGTCTTCACATATGTTCTTTCCAGTTTTCCTCTTACAGTTAATTTCTGGTTTCATGTCATTGTGGTCAGAAAAGATGCTTAATATGATTTCAGTCTCTTTAAACTTATTGACATGTTTTGTGGGCTAACATTTTGTCTATCCTAGAGAATGTTCATTTTCATTTAAAAATAATGTATATTTTACTGTTTGGGAATAGAATGTTCCATATATATCTATTAAGCCCATCTAGTCTAATGTTTCCTTGTTGATTTTGTCTGGATGATCTGTCCATTGATGAAAGTAGGATGTTTTAGTCCTTTACTAGTATTATATTACTGCCAATCTCTCTCTTTATATCTGTTAATTTTTGCTGCATATATTTAGGTGCTTTTATGTTAGGTGCATAGATTTTTGTATTACTTTCTCTAGTTGGGTGATCTCTTTATTATTATGTCATAACCTTATGTTTTGTTACAGTGTTTATTTTTTTAGGTAAAGCTACCCAGCTTTCTTTTCATTTCCGTTTGCATGGAATATCTTTTCCCATCTACTTTTAGTTTGTGTGTATGTTTAGATCTGAAGTGAGTCTCTTATAGCATATGTATGCATCCTTTTTTTATCCATTCACCCACCCTATATCTTTCGAATGGAGCACTTAGTCCATTTACATTTAAAGTAAATTATTAGTAGGTAGGTACTTATTACCACTTTGTTTTTATACTTGCTTTATAAGTGGTTCGTCTACTACCTTTATTACACGTTTGCCCTTATTAGTGAGATTTTCTTTCTTTTATATATATTTTTTATTTCTAGTTTTGGTCTTATTAAGCTTAAAGAATTCTCTTTAACATTTCTTATAATGCTAATTTAGTGGTGATAAACTCCTTTAGCTTTTGCTTGTCTGAGAAACTATTTCTCCTTCAATTTCAAATGATAACCTTGCCTGGTAAAGCATTCTTAGTTGTAGGTTTTTCCCTTTTATCATGTTTAATATATCATGCTACCCCTTCTCCCCTGCAAATTTTCTGTTTTAAAATCATCTGTAAGTCTTAGGAGAGCTTCCTTGTAGATAACTGTGTTTCTCTTGCTGCTTTTAAGAGTCTCTTTAACATTTAAAAAATATGTATTTCTATTGATTTCAGAGAGGAAATGAGAGGGAGAGAGAGATAGAAACATCAGTGATGAGAGAGACTCATTAATCAGCTGCCTCCTGCAGGCCACATACTGGGGATCAAACCAACAACCCTGGCATATGCCCTGACTGGGAATCAAACCATGATTTCCTGGTTCATAAATGGACACTCAACCATTGAGCCATACCAGCTGGGCTATCTTCAACATTTATTTATGAGGTGTCTTGATGTGAGTCTCTGGATTCATCTTGTTTGAAACTCTCTGTACTTCCTGGACTTGGATGTCATTTCCTTCAGAAGGTTAGGGATGTTTTCAGCCATTGCTTCTTCAGATAGGTTTTCTGTCCCTTTCTCTTCCCTCCCTCTGAGATTCTCATAGTGAATGTTAATATGCTTGATGTTTTGCCAGGTGTCCCTTATGCCATCCTTATTCTTTTTCTTTTTTTTAATCTTCCAGTTGGGTGATTTCCACTATCCTGATTTTTTATACATTCTTCTGCATCATCTGATCTGCTGTTGATTCCCTTTAGTGATATAGTCTTCAGTTCTGATAGTTTTTTTATTATCATTTTTATCTCTTCGTTGAAGTCCTATATTTATATGCAGAGTTTGATCCACATCTTTATGATTTTTACTTTGAACTCTTTAGTATATAGCTTCCTTTTAGTTTAGTTCTGTTTCTAGGGTAATGTCCTTTTTGTTTGTTTGTATCATATGCTTTTGTCTCTTCATTTTGTCTGTTTCTATGCATTAGGTAGATGAGTTACATCTCTTGGACTTGTGACCTTAAAATTACCTTATTAAGAAAGTATACTGTGGGGCCCAAAGGTGGAATCCTTTCTTGTTACCAGAGCCAGATGCTCCAGAGATGTGGATTAGTGTGCCTTTGGTTGTGGTTGGTCCCCAACTGCTAAGGACCCACTGGCAGGTGAGGCTGGTCCCTGGCCCATCTGGCTGTGGCCTGGCCACAACTGTTGTGGGCATGCCTGTGTGCAGGGCAGTTTTTGTGGTATGAATGGCTTCAAGGCCCAGCTTTGACTACTGGAGACACACTGCACTGTGCTGATGCTGACTGAGGCTGTTCACCAGTTGTAGCAAGACAGGAGTTCCTTTGGAAGATGGGCAACTATATGAGTCTTCAGGGAAACACCGGAGTGGAATGAACATTTTTAGCAAGGTAAAAGGAGAATGTAAGAAATGACGCCTGCCAGCATCAGACCAGCTAAGTGGTAGGAGAGTTTAAAAGAGAGTGAATGGTGCCCACCCAGTGCTCCTGTCCCTAGAGAAAGTTTCAGTAGATCCCTATCCCTCCAGCACATGCCCTCAAATTACTAAGTGTATCACCTTCGCATATGGCCCAGCTACTTTTCAGATTGCTACCTTTGTGCTAATTTCCTACAGCCCTTTGACTCTCCTAGGCATAAGCCCCACTGTTTTTCATATTTTATGTGGGCTCTTCTTTCGGGTGCAGGTCCTAGGACCCCTCCCTCTTCAGAGGGGTACATCACAATTGTGATATCCCTACCACTTGTGGATCACCACACTACAAGTGGGGGTAGGGTAGGGTCCTATCTTGAGTCTCTACCCCTCCTACCCATGTTAATGTGGCTTTTTCTTTATATCTGTTGTTGTAGAAAATCTGTTGTTAGTCTTCAGGTCATTCTTAAAGATAGCTATTCTTTATATAGTTGTAGTTTTGATATCAGGAGAGGAGGTGAGCTTAGGATCTTCCTACTCTACCATCTTGAACCTCAACAATTCTGAGCCTTGCTCTTGAATGCCAATTTAGCTTGTCTGTGAGACGTTGTTCCTTGTGGTTGGTACATTGTCCCTGTAACCTTGTCCCTGGTGCATTGTTTCTAGATCACCAAGTAACTGCCTTCCAAATTAATATTTTTATTCCTTTTTTTCTCTCTTCTAAAAGTAATTTCCAATATTAATCCATCATACATTTTCTTTTGTCACCTTCCTTATCTGAACTTCTGAATTATAAAAATTGTTTTTGATAATACTGACCTAATTACATTTTTTAAGAGCTATTCTATCCAGGACACAGTTTAATCTGTTGAAGAAGTCATACAAAAAAAAACCCACAAAAAATGTGTTAAATGGTTTCAGTTCTGGTTAGTAATTTCAATAAGTTGATGAATATATAACAAATTGTCTTCTGCTTTCACACAGCATTAAAACTTCCTTTTGGCAAAACAACTGTGATGCATTTGGTGGCCAGAGAGACATTGCCAGAGCCAAACTCTCAAGGTAAGCCAGACACTGGAAAAGGATCTCACTTGAGCCACAGAGATAAGCATTCAAAAATGGCTGATTTACCCTAGCTGATTTGGTTCAGTGGATAGAGCATCATCCTGCAGACTGAAGGGTCTTGGGTGGCAGGCTTGCAGGAGGCAGCCGATCAGTGGTTTTCTCTCATCATTGATGTTTCTATCTCTCCATCCCTCCTCTTTTCTCTCTGAAATCAATAAAAATATATATATTTTTAAAAAGGCTCAGTTTTTCTTGAACAAGAATTCTTAGGGAAAGGAGGTTTTTATAGTTTATGAATAGAATGTGTTGAGCAAATAACCAGACATTTTGGAAATAGACTAAAATTAAAAGCATTTATTATAGCTTTTTAATTGCAAAAAAATGCATACATTATAAAAACACTATTATAATTCTTGGGTTAGGTGCCTTTCTTCCCACTTCCTCCTACCTCCATTTGAAGCATTATTATAATCAAGGCTTTTTTTCATTTTTTCCAGGTCAGAGGAATCGTGAGAAGACTGGAGAGAGTAATTGTTGTGTAATCTTGTAAACACTGTCTGCTAAATGTGATGTGATGTCATCCTTGTCTTTCATGCTGCTGGGACAGAAGAGACCCAACATTGCTTCAAAAACCCTTAGAAAGTCTGCCTGTAAAGCCATGGAACTGAGTTATTATATGAACACTTGCCATCTTCTCTCATGAAAGTAAAAAGAACCGAGAATATTTTTCACTATGATTTTCTATTCCTAGTATTTTTGTTTATGTTGAGCAGTTTTAAAATACTGGTTTTTGAATGCAGTCAATCTCCAAGGGAAAAGTTAACCAAGTTATTTTTCATATCAAAAGCCTTTCTGCTACTACAAACATTTTATCACCAGAACTAACAAGTCAACTGTTCCAAATACAGTTTGCACTAAAAAAGTTTGACATATTTTTCATCAGCAGAATTTATAGTGTAGTTTATAGTACCTAGAAATACTCATGTATACAATTCCACACTGGAAAACACTCAGCAGTTAATGTAGTTAATTACTGGGTCAACTGGAGAGGAAAAAAAATGGAAAAGAAACTAAAATGGGTGAACTCTACCCAAGTCAGCCATGGTGGCTGAATTGGCACGCACACTAAACTGGGTGTGACGATCTTTACCGCAGCAAGTGAAGAAACAAATGTGCCTGGTGTTTGAAGCATTCAGTGGAGAGCTGATGAGCAAATTGTTTTCCTTTCACACACGCTCTCTTCAGTCATAAGTAACGCAGTGCTAGTTCACACAGCACAAAAGGGATGAGTGTGCTTCCTAGCCTTAATGTGGAGGGGAAAATTCAAATCACTCATAGACTTTCATGATTGGGCAGGAATATTAGAAAAACCTCATTTACTGTTCAATTTTATGTATTTGAATATCAGTAGATGGAATTTTTTCATGATTTTTGCTCATCTACAATTGTGTCCAGTGTCATTAGAGAGTTCAGATGAATTCTTAAAATTTAAAAATTCTCCATAATAACTGACTTGTTTCTTTATGTAGTTTGCATTTGGTATCAGTGCTTGCAATTGTATTAAAATCAATTGTTTCATTTTAAATCAATAATTTAGAAATGGATATGCTAAAAACAATTTGCACAGCACTAAAGCATGATCTAGTTTCATCTAAACCTGTAAAAATATAAAAGATTTTATATTTTTTCACTGGGGAGAAATTTTCTTCCTAGATGAAATTACAAATATGTGTAGATTATATTTAATAAAAAACTTATAAAATACCTAACTATAGAACTTATAGATTGCCATGTAGTATATAGAACAATAATCCCTAATAATAACTTTAGCCTTTATAAAATGAAGTTGCAGCCTGACATGTTCTGTACTTAAATTTAAGTGTCCACAGTCCTTACAAGCATTAAGTGTAAAGGGTTTCAGATTGTCAGCTTTGTTTAAAGATAATCAGATTATTTTATTCATTGTTACTGCATTGATGAAAAGGCTTTATATGCAGTAGGTCTACGAAAATATTGTTCATACTGATAGAATTAAATTTGTATAGAGCAGAGTTTTACAAATGAATGTAAATAGCACTAAACATTTTTTTCTGCAACCTGTACTTATAGATTCTTTCTGTAAACTAAATAAAAAAAGTATCGTGCATTTCGGTGGTCATTCTAAAAGGTCTTGATTCAGTTCATTGTTTAAGTGCTGTCATTCATGTTATATTTGTCTTCTACTTTTATTTCTTAATCTTTAAAAATTTGTTTAATTACTATTCTGTTGTTAGTTTGGGGAGTTATTTACAATGTATCTTTGATATTTAACCTGGTTAATTTGTGCACAGTCAAAATAATGGTTAGAATTATGTAGTCTCTGTTATCACTAAAATGTTATATTCAAGAGATGTTAAATATTTATATGCTTTGTTGACTAACTCAAATGTCAGTTCTGTTAGGGTTGACTAAAGAAGGATCTGGTAATTACTTAATTGGGCAAGTTAGTCATGTATGGTTCTTCTTTTGTAAAACAAACTACTGGTAATTATTTTTAATACCTAGTTAAATTCTATTTACTTTTCTGTTTTTCCATAGTTAAAAACTATCAGCTAATTGTGATTGCATTTTTATGATGGTTAAAAATATTCTCTACTGGTTTTTAATATATTTTTCTGTGTGCTCCCATGTTATACATTTCCCTCTCACAAGACCTCAATTTAAAGTTTGCAAAATAGATAAACTTGTTTATTATTAGAAGAAGAATTATGTCACTTAATATGTAATATCATTGTTGTGCAAATGAAAAAAAATAAAAAATAACAGTAAAATTATATACTGAAAACACCAAAAATATAGATGCCTTAATAGTATATTTATGAAAATACTCACTTATATCTTTAAATAGTCCTTGGACCTGATGTCTGAAATATGATTAGTCATAGCCATGGCTACTACTGAAGGTCCCTCTGTCAAAACAATAGCTCACTTACCAAAAAGTGAAAGCTGCATAGACCCAGTAATGTAAATAAAGCCTGAATTGTGGGCCTGTGACTCTGCCCAGCGCTTGGTATCTATCACACCTCTTTTGCATAAATTATCCTAGACTTTAAGTGTTCTGGACAAGGCTAAGCTTTCCTTCACCATTAAACCTCAGCATGTCTTCTTGATCTGAAACATTTGCTTTCTCTTAAGTTGTATCTTATCCTGTCATGAAAAATAAAATGGTATCTTACATTGTCATTCACGTTAAATGAGGTTTTCTCATAACAAACATTTATCCTTAGTTTTATGTCATCTTGACCTTTGTTACAGTAATTTCTTTTAGCTGATTGTGGTAAACAATGTTTATGTGGAAAGAAATTAAAATTTTCTTCATCTGTTGTAGAATACTTCCTTTAAATTATTTCTATTCATAATTTTGGTGTACTTTCCTGTTCTTTATCTTTCTACTGCTTTTCTTTCTTCCCTTCAATTTACTTTATTAACATTCTTCAGTAAAATAAGTATTGTGTGTGCCAGCCTTTATTCTTCTAGAAAGAAGCGATCAGCCAAAATTTAGTGTGCTATCTTTAATGTTAACTCACAGTCATGTCTTAAAGTTTTCCACAAACATTTCTATAATAATATAGTCTTTTGTTAGCCAAATAGTAATTTGGGTGAGATGAGGGCTTGAGAGAAGAGTATAAAATCTAGAATTATGATGGACACACTAGTGCAGACTGTTGCCATTATCCAGGCACACTTTCCCCAGCCCAGGTAGAAAGGGGATGTCAGTTACTCTACAATTCAAGCGATACCAAAGGAGTTGGTTGGGTAAGCACACACATGCTTCTTACAATGAATTTGGAAGGGATTTAAGTTTTACATATAGACTTCCATTGTTTTCAGATAAGAGTTCCACAGTCAAATATCATTTATTATCTGATTTTTATTTTCTACAGACTTTCCTTGAGCCTTATTTTGATGATGTCTACAATGTAATGAAAAATTTCACTCTATTTTAAATTTGTTTTTGATTTTAAAGAGGAAGGGAAAGAGAGAAACATCAATGAGAGATAGAAACATTGAGTGTATAGGACATTGGACGATGCTCAACTGAGAGCCACACTGGCCAGGGCCACTTTGCTATATTTAAATAACATGAAGGAACAGTCTCTAGAAGTAGTAACTGACCATCAGCAGAGCTAGAACCTCAAGGTTCCAATTGGTGTTGCATTTGTCCAGACATTCCATGTGGGTATTCATTCAGTTCCCAATGGAAAAACCTTTAAGATGGTTTTTCCAGCATTCCACAGCCTTTATCTCATTGTTTAGTTTTTCACTGGGGGCATTGCTTCCTGAATTCCACTAATTTGTATGCTGCCTCCCCCCCCCCCCCCCACACACACACACATACTTTCTCAGATGCCCTTTTGATCATTTGAACAGTCCATTTTGACTTGACACTCATTTGGTCCTCAGATTTCAGAATCCCATGAGATTTCTGGGCTTTGAAGTCAGGCCTGGTTTCAAGCTGCGTGACTTTGAACAAATTACTTAATCTTTGGACTTCTGTTTTGTTCATATCTATACTAATAAAAGAGTAATATGCAAAATGGTTAGGACACCCTCAGAGTAATGACCAAACAGCAGACTGTGTGGGGCAGCCAGGCCTGCAGCAGGGATAGTGAGAGATGACCAAACTACTGAACAGCAGGTGTGTGGGGCGGCCAGGCCAGCAGGGGGAAGGGGGGGCAGTGAGGAGTAACCAGGTCGGCAGGGGGGGCAATGCGGGGCAACCAGGCTGGTGGAGGGGGGCAGTTGGGGATGACCCAGTTGGCAGGGGGGGTCAGTTGGGTGCAACCAGGCCATCAGAGGGTGGCAATTGGGCGTGACCAGGCTGGTGGTGGGGAGGCAGTAAGAGATGACCAAGTGAATAGCAGGCTGTGTGGGATGACAAGGCCAGCAGTGAGATTAGTGAGGGACAGCCAAGTGACTGAAGAGCAGGTTGCTTGGAGCGGCCAATCTGGCCAGGGGGTTAGTGAGAGATCACCAACATGCAACAGCCGGTTGCATGGGGCATCCAGGCCAGCGGAGGGGAGAGAGGGCAGTAAGGGGCAACCAGGCTGGGGGGGGCAGTTGGGGATGACCAGACCAGCAGGGGGTCAGTAAGGGGCGACCAGGCCAGCAGAGTGGGGCAGTTGGGGGTGACCAGGCCAACAGGGTGGGCAAACAACTAAACAGCATGCTGCATGGAGTGACCTGGCCGGCAGGGTGGGTTAATGAGGGACAGCCAAATAACTGAACAGCAGGCTGTATGGAGTGGCCAGACTGGCAGGGGGGTTAGTGAGGAGTGACCAAATGACTGAACAGCAGGCTGTGTGGGGTGACCAGGCCAGCAGGGGGGGCAGTTAGGGGTGACCAGGCCCACAGGGGGACACTGAGGGTTAACCAGGCTGGCAGGTGGGGAAGTTGGTGGTGACCATGCCAGCAGCAAGGGGAGTTGGGGGTGACCAGGCCTGTGGAGGGGGTTGTTGGGGGTGATCAGGCCAGGAGGGGGGCAATTAGGAAAGGGGCAATCAGGCCAGCAGGCAGAGGGGGTTAGGTGAGCAGTTAGTAGCCAGTGGTCCTGGATTGTGAAAGGAATGTCCGACTGCCAGTTTAGGCGAAATCCCTAGGATGGGGCCTAAACTGGTAGTCAGACATCCCCCGAGGGGTTCCAGATTGGAGAGGGTGCAGGCTGGGCTGAGGGGACTCCCACCCCTGTGCACAAATTTTGTGCACTGGGCCTCTTGTGTAGAATAATAATATCTACTTTGTAGGGTTGTAACAGCTGCTTTTAAATAAACATGTAGAGCACATTTTGTCCAAGAACCCATTTTGTTACCAGAAAGAGTACCTGGCCCTTAGCGGGTCAGCCTAGGGTTTGTGCAGAAAAGATTTCATATGAGTGCAGGCAATTTTCTAAAGTACCTTTATTAAAGCTGGAAACAGTGAAACAAGGAGAGCCTACATAGGGCTGCTTTAGCACACAGGGAAGTCTAAGAATAGGGGCCTTGGGGTCAGTTTCACAGGAGTAGCCCAGGACTAGCTACTGTTGCTCATTGCTCTTCTAGTTGGAAGCCTCCTGGGGTCTCCTACTAGAGTTTAGGAGATCCATGACTGGAAGGGAAGGTGTGGGGAGAGAGAGTGAGCACTGGGACTTTGTTTTTGTGGTTTTAAAGGCTGGGAGTTTAGGGGAGGTCTTGAGGGAAGATCTCAATAGAATACTCATCACTTGATCCTGATGTGCCAAAATGAGATTTATTCCCTTAACTTCATCTGTCCGTGGGTGTGGTTGGCAAATGGCACTAATTGGCTTTATGTTATCTATCTCCCTGAGTTGGTGATTTAAAGCTCTTTGCTCTGATTGAGAAGTGTAAACCATTTACTCTATGTGTCCTTGGTTTAGGGAAAGTAGGATTTTGCCTTTTACTGGATGGCTGTAAACTGCTTAGCTGTTTATCTGTCTCAGTTTCTCTATTCTGCTTTTCTGGTTTAATACCCTGTCTCAATTTGACAAACTGGCAAACCTGTTAAAGGCTTTTTGTTAGAAATTAAGTACTAGGCATTAACATGTACTCCAGACTTTACAAATATAGCTTACAAGACTGGAGCTTTGTAAGCTATGGAAAACTCCATACTGTTTTCCAGCCATTATGGAAAACAGTATAGAGTTTCCTCAAAAAATTAAATATGCAACTGCACTTGACCCAGTTATCCCACTTCTGGGAATATATCTTAAGACACTAAAACACAAATCAGAAAGAATGTATGCACCCCTATGTTCATAACAGCAAAATTACAATAGCTAAGATCTGGAAACAGTCCAAGTGCCTATCAGTAGATGAGTGGATAAACAACTTGTAGTACATTTATACCATGGAATACTATGCAACAGTAAAAAAGATAACCTTTCTCTTTGAGACTGCATGGAGGGACCTGGAAAGTGTCATGCTAAGTGAAATAAGTCAGTCAGAGAAAGACAAGTATCACATGATCTCATATGTGGAATCTAAGTAACAAAGTAAACTGATGAGCCAAGTGGACTCAGAGACATGGAAGCATGGAACAGAGTGCCAAGTCTCAGAGGGGAGGCGGGGGAGGGTGGGTGAGTGGGAAGTAATCAACCAAGAACCTTGTATGTATATGTGCATGGCCCATTTTGCAATATACGGGATGGCTGTAAACTGCTTAGCTGTTAAACTGTCTCAGTTTCCCTATTCTGGACACAGATAGTGGGGCAGAGGGGGGCGGGGGGAGCTCAAGGGGGTCAAAAATGTCAGAAGAAAGTGATGCTGTTTACATATTTCTAAAAGGAAAAAAATAAGTGGGAATATCTTAATAATTAGCCTTAGATTAGAATAAAAATAGAGGACCCAGTAATTCACTACTGAGACATGGCTTCAAATCAGATTAGACACCAGGTTGTTGAGCTTACACAGTAAGAGAAAAACTGGACATATTAACACCTGGATGTAACTGTCAACATTTAAAGTGGTATTTGTTAACTGATATTTAAAAATATATGTATACATTGCTGAAAAGAGCAGGTCTGATCAGGGTAGGAAACAGCTATAGGGCAAGAAGAACCTACATGGAGCTTCACAGACCAGAAAGCTTAAGTGAATGAGGAGTAGCTGAATTGTGATGGAGAACACAGACAAAATTATCATAGAATACTTCTGCATGTTTACTCAGATTCAGGCATCAGTTTCTGACTCTGTTATTGGAAAGGGGACCTGGCCCTTAGTGGATCTGCCAAGGGCTGGCGAATAGTGTATGGGTTCTTGATCTCATGCAGGAAAAATTTCATACTCGGGTCCAGGTGAATTTTAAAGGATATTTATTAAAGCTGGGGACAATGAAACAGGAAAGGGCTGGGGAAACGAGCTTAGGCTGGTCTGCTTTGGCTCCCTAAGAAGTCAGAGGAAAGGGGGCCATAGGGATCAGTTCAAACTGCTGCTGCCCATTGCTGCCCTGATTCCATGCCTCCTGTGGTCCCTTAGAGCTTAGGAGATGCATGCTTTGGAGGGGTGGGGGGAGGCAGGGAGAAGAAGAGCAGGGAAATGCATGACATCCTCTTGGGAGGGAAATCATGAGCTGGGACCTTAGTTCTGAGGGGTTGTAAAGGCTGGGCATTTAGGGGAGGATCTCAAAATAATATTCATTAGTTTTATGTTGTTGTGCCAAAATGATATTTATTTCCTTAACTTCATCTATCCTTGAATGTGGTTGGCAAATGGCACTACTTAGATTTCTGCTGTCTCTCCCTGAGTGGGGTGATTTAAGCTATTTACCATCTGGTTGGGTGGGGGATGGGAGAAATGCAAACTATTTACTCATAATGTTCTTGGTTTAGGGAAGATAGGGTTTATTAGATGGCTGCAAAGGGCTGGTTACCCTATCCTGCTTGTCCTGGCTTACTAGCCTGTCTCAAACCTACCTTAGGAAAGCACTGAGACAAGTGCTGTAACAATGAGGCTTCTTATTTACTGAGAGAACCATTGACCCTTGACTGGCTGACAATGCCATCCTATACGTTAACACAAGTAACAAACTGCTGTACTTGGGTTAATTTGAACTCCGAGAGAATGAATGATTCCAGTGAAAGTGTTAGGAGTCTGCAGAGGAAACAGTTGTGACCCAGATTTTCATGACGACACATTTTTAAAGGCAGATCCTGGTGATTGCTTCTCCAACCTTTTCCCTTCTTCCTTGCTGGCTGAGCTCTGATTTTCTTGGAGGGGATGGGACTGGTTGTCCTCCCTCAAGTGGCTCAAGAAAGTGTGGCTGTATCCCAGCCCAGGGGCAACCCTTTGGTGTGGTTGATTTAGGAGTGGGCCTAGGACTCAATCCTGGCCAAGGAGATTTGAGGGGAGCTCCCTACTGGAGGTTCTGTGATAAGTTCTCACTCACAAAAAGCTTAGAAGAGACTATGTGTTCTCCTTCAGAACATTGACTGAAATGACCTCACCAACTCTAGGACCCTGCTACGAGCTAACCTGAGGGTAGAGCCAGCACACTGAAGGTACAGAGTAGAAAGAGGATACATGGCCTCTAAGAACATCACAGGGCTGCTAGTTCTCCCCAGCATAAACTTGCTACTCTAGACTTATATTTTTGTTAATCCTTACCCAAGGATATTATTTTCATTGATTTTCAGAGAAGGTAGATAGGAGGGAGAGAGAAGGAGAGAGTGAAACATCAATGTCAGAGAGATACATTAATCAGTTGCCTTCCACATGCACCCTGACCAGGGCTTGGGGATTAAACCTACAATCCAGGTACATGCCCTTGACTGAATCGAACCTACAATCCTTTTGTCTGTGGGCCAATGCTCTAATCACTGAGAAAACTGGCCTGGGCTACTTTGACTTCTTGATAGGCAATCTATACTAATAAAAGCCTAGGTGGCCTCTCACCCCCACGTCATCATAGGATGGCCACCACAAGATGGCCAGCAGGGGAGGGCAGTTGGGGTGACCAAGCCGGCAGGGAGCGCAGTTGAGAGTGAGATCAAGCTGGCAGGGGAAGGCAGTAGGGGGTGATTGGGTTGGCAGGCAAGAACAGTTCAGGGCAATTGGGCTGGCAGGGGAGTGGTTAGGGGCTGATCAGGCAGGTAGGCAAATAGTTAGGAGTCAGCAGTCCTGGATTGTGAGAGGATTGTCTAATATCCCCCGAGGAGTCCCAGATTGGAGAGGGTGCAGGCTTGACTTAGGGACTCCCCTCCCTCCAGTGCATGAATTCCGTGCACTGGGCCTCTAGTCTACATATATATTTGTCAATGTAAGAAACATTCAAACTGGTAGAGAATTTTTGTGAGCTTATTTAAGCCAAACTGACAACAATTCCTAGGAAGCAAAATCTCAATGAATTGAAAAAGTGCTCTGGAAAAAAATGGCAGTTTTGCACCTTGTTTTATACATTACAATCAAAAGAGAAGGCTTAAGTGGGTTACATGAAATCTGGGTGATAGATTAGGAAGGTGGGAGAATGCAAAGCTGGGAAGCCTCTGTAATTGGATAAAGAAGTAAAATGATAAACATATTTCTTTCACATGAGTGGGTACAGGATAGTTAACAGTCAACAATTAACAAGATAGCAGTAATAATGAGGAGAGTTGGGTTCTCCACTTCAGGTGTAGTACCTGTGCTTTGAGGGATCTGGACAAAGGAAAATTACTTTGGCTATGGGTGCAAAAAACAATAGACAGGCTCAATGAAGGTAAAGATTGACTTTTATCAGGGAGGATTCTAGCTTAGGACATGACTACCAGCCATAAACTGCTTTCAAACCATTCTATGTGGTTACTTTAGGTCTCTTTGGGTTTGTAAGGCCACCCCACAGATCTCCTTTTAACTTGTCAGGGTTAGTATGTGACCTCTCTTCATGCATAATTTCTTAGAGTTTTTTCCTACTTCTGTTACTGGTGGAAATGGGATTCTTGCAATATCCAAAGAAAATGAATTTTCTAAGACTAGTACTGAAAGATGAGATATTGTAGAAAGCTTTATTTCTATGGAATCAAGTCCCTAAGTTCCCAAAGTCCCCTTTCTCATTGTGCTACCAAAGAAGTGTAGCTATGGCTTTGGTAGAGCAAAGATCAAAGCCAGTGTCCAGAGTTTTCACTCCATGTTAGGGCATAGTCCGGTGCAGCATCAAGCTAGTTTAGTTTGAGTTTCCTGCTACAATCCATTGTGTGTGGAGTTCATGTGGCTGTGGCCATACAGCCATGGAGCCAGCATGTCATGGAAAAAAATCAAAGGAGTCAGAGCCAGGAGAGAGATCCATTTTCTAGGGGATTATATATTCCCAAATTTTCATAGGCTTGCAATGGCCCTTCTCATTCTGACCAATGATTTGTGCTCCCAGGTTTTATTGACAGGCATCTTACCCACACCACCCTGACTTTACTATACATGCATCCATGTCAGTTTTGTCCAGTCTCTTCCCTCAGTGATCTGTGGGGAATAAGCTGGTGGTTCCCCGGGGCAGTGTGAAGTTACAACTTCCTGCTGAAGCTGCCCAAATGGCATGCCTATAATGCCTGGCCTTCCCTTTGCTCCTTTCCTATCCTGTCTAATAAAGAGGGAACCAGTAGAAATCTGCCAATTGGCCTCTGCCTTGTCTCTGGAAGTCCCTTTCATTCTTTATTCAGACTCTATCTCTCCCCTGAGGGGACTATCACCCTGCAATTCTGGGAGTGTTATGCTTTCAAAGGCTATCATTTACTGAGTGCTAACTCAGTAGTAAGTACTGTTAAGGTCATGATGTAGGCCTATTTGCAGGTGATAAAACAGGTCCAAAGGAGTACAGCATATATATATATAATTTTACACTAGAGGCCAAGTGCACAAATTCGTGCATAGGTGGGGTCTATCCCCAATCAGGGCTGGGCCTGTCAGGATGAGGAGATAGTGGGAGGTTGACCAGCCAGCCCACTTTGATTGGAGCTTGATCAGGGCCGGCCTGGCTAGGAAAAAGGGCTGCAGGTAATTGGCAGGGGGGGCTGTGGGTGGTGGGCCAGCCTGCCCCACGCCCGAATGGAGTGGGAGTGCTGATAAGGGGCCAGTGGCCTGGGGGAGGAGCCATGGGTGGTTGGCTGGTTGACCCTGCCCCTGATGGGATGGGGGGGGTGGGCTGATCTGGGGTGGGACTGGGTCAGGGAAGGGGCTGCAGGAGGTTGGCCACCTAGCCCCACTCCCTATTGGAGTGGGGGTGTGCTATCAGGGGAAGGCAGCAGAGGGGAAAGGCTGCAGGCAGAGGGGAGGGACTGGCTAGGGGTGTGAAGAGAGGGCATTTGGCAGTTGGCCCTGCTCTTGATCAGGGTGGGAAAGTCTGATCAGGGGCAGATTTGCAGGGGGAGGAGCCACAAAGTTGGCTGATGGGCAGTTCACTGGCCACAGTGGGCATCATAGCAACTGGTCATTATGGTTGAGAAATCAGCTGACAGTCGTATGGGTGCTCCCTTGTAGGTAATGAACTGTTTTTCTCTTGCTGCTTTTAATATTCTCTTTGTCTTTTGCTCTTGGTATTTTAATTATGATGTGTTTTGGTGTGGTCCTCTTTGGATTCCTTTTATATGGGGTTCTGTGTGCTTCCTGGACTTGTAAGTCTATTTCTTTTACCAGATGTGGGAAGTTTTCAGTCATTATTTCTTTAAATAGGTTTTCAGTGTCTTGCTCTCTCTCTTTCTCTGGCACCCCCACAATTCTGATGTTGGTACGCTTGAAGCTGTCCCAGAGGCTCCTTACATTATCTTCACATTTTTGGATTCTCTTCTCTTCTTGCTTTTCCAGTTGAATGTTTTCTGCTTCTTTATATTTCAAATTTTTGACTTGATTCTTGCCTTCCTCTAGTCTGCTGTTAGGTCTCTGTATAATATTTTTTAATTCAGTCAGTGTATGTTTAATTTCTAGTTCCATCTCTAGTTGGTTCTTTTTCGCTAATTTTATCCAATTTTTCTAGGATATTCTTGAAAAACCTTATAAGCATGGTTTTGAACTCTATATCCAGTTGTTTGTTTTCCTCCATTTCTTTTGTTTGTGATCCCTTCCCTTGTCTTGGCATTTTCACTATGCAGGGAGAACTTCTGTGTTGAATTCAGCCTTATGATACCAGACTTGCAACGCTGCAGAGCCTCTCTGTTGAGCTTGGAATGGGTGGAATCTCAGGGCTTAAGGGACCGCGTTGCCTTCCAGTTGGCCCCGCCCTCCATGGCTCCCGAGTCTCACGTGACTGGGTAATCACTGGAGCGGTCCTTGTGCGCTCGTGCCTGTAGTGCCTCTAGACCACTGCCTTTCTGGCTCCCCTGCGCTCCAGGACCACACAAGTCTAGGTCCTCAGGGTTTCACCCGAAACAGGGGCTTAGTGGAGTCAGAAGTGGCACAGTTGGGAGGGTCTGTCTCCGGCCCACTTGCAAAACCAATGGCATAATCAGCAATCTGTTCTCTGTGCAGTACCGTGCACGCCACCAATCCTCTGATCTTTTGCGACTCCCCTAAATTTCCGTGCACCTCTCCCTTTTCACAGTCCACACTCCCCCTGTATGAGTTTCAGCTGGATCTGGGGTTTAGTGTCGTAAGATAAGGGGTTCAATGCCTTTGAGAGACTATGTTTCCCTCCCGCCAGAGAAAACCAGCCACGTATTCCGGCACCCACTCTCTCCCGTGCGCCTTTCTGTACCTCAGCTTTTTTAAGCTCCTCTAGGTCTCTGTGAGCCCCTCTCCTTCCCTCTAGCTGTAGAACTTCCACTCAGCCAGCTTTCCTGTGGTTCTCGATGATGTCTGTTCTGTCTTTTAGTTGTAGTTTTGAAATTGTTGTGCGAAGCAGCAGTGTAGGTATTTACCTATGCCACCATCTTGGATTCTTTCTCTGTCATTATGGTTGTTATGGCCATTAGGGTCATTGGCTTTTTATATATGTAGATATATAAAAGGTTCATTTTATCAGATAGAGATTATTCTTAAAAAATATTATTTTTTTCCTACTTTTAAAATTGATATTTGTTCATTGTAGGACATCTCATGATTATGTAAAGTATAAGGAAAAATAAACTATTCTCTTCTCTGGAATCAACAATTATTATCATTATAAATTTCTTCTAGTTCTCTTTATTAACATGTGTACATTAAAATAAAAAGTGTACTCCATTTCATGGGCATATTATTTTTATTTACACAATTAATAAAAGTTTAGTGTTAAAACTATAATAAAATATCACTACATCCTCACTAGAATGGCTGAAATGAAAAGGATTGACAATATTAAGTGTTATCAAGATGTGGAGCAACCACCTGGTTGGTATTGCTCAGTGGTTGAGCATCGACCTATGAACCAGGAGGTCATGGTTCAATTCCCAGTCAGGGCACATGCCAGGATTGTGGACTTTGATCCCCAGTATGGGGTGTGCAGGAGGAAGCTGATCATTATTGATTCTCTTTCATTATTAATGTTTCTATCTCCCTCTTTCTCTCCCTTCCTACTTCTAAAATCAATCTTATATAATAAAAGCCTAATATGCAAATTGACCAAATGCCAGAATGATTAGCAAAACAATCAGTCACTATGATGCACACTTACCACCAAGGGACAGACATTTAATGCAGAAACTTCCCCCAGCTTACAGGCTCCAGGCCAGCCAAGACAGATGCCTTCTGATTGCCCCATGGAGGGAGGCTAGTGGTGGTGGTGGAGCAGGTGAGCGGGCAGCACCAAGGCAGGTGCCAGCAGGGGCCCCCTGATCATCCCGACAATTGTCTCACAGATTGGGCCCTGATTACCATACAGGCCTAGGACTCTACCTGTGCACAAATTTCATGCACTGGGCCTCTAGTAAAAACATATTTTAAAAATATATATGTGAAGCAACCAAAACACTTATATATTCCTAGTGAGGATGTAATTGAGAACAACTGTATTACAAAACCATTTTGTAGTATCTACCAAGTATTTATGTATGCTGTGACCCTGAAATTCTTCTTCTGGATAAATATCCAATAGAAAAAAAAAACAACAACAACTGTGTCTGCCCATAAAAGACATGTACAAGAATCTTCACAGCTACTTTATTCATAAACAAAGAGTATCCCAAATGACCATCAACAGTAGAGTGGGCTTTAATGTTGTGCAACAATGATATTAAGGGAAGAAGCCAGACATGAAAGAATACATACTGTGTGAGCTCATTTAAATCAAGTCCACAGAGAACTGCTGATACTGGGATCCCAGCCTCACTTCCACCCAGGGTGCCCTCAGAGAACATCTGTGACTCTACAGCCAAGCCTGCCAGGGACCTGCTACCTTGGCTGTGGTCCCACAGTCAACAAGTCTCCAGCCACCCTGGGCACAGGCTCCTGTGAGTTCTGAAGCATGCTCTTCTCTGACAGGCCCAACATTTTAGCCCAGGGCACTGCAACCACACAAGCAGCAAACACATGAGCAGCATGCTCCAGTCCAAGGTGCAGCAGCCCTACGAGTAGCCCACCTCAGACCTAAGAGCAGCAGCCTCACATGGCCTGCTCCTGTCCAAGGAGCAGCAGCTACATAAGTGGCCCAATTCTCTGTCCAAGGAGCAGCAGCCTCACCAGCAGCCAGCCCCATCTGTGGAACAGCAGTAGCGTGTAGCCAGACCCAATCCAAGGAGAGAGCCATGTGAGCAGCCCACCTGCATCCAAGGAATAGCAGCTGTGTAAGCAGCTTTCCTCACCAGCCAGAGGAGACACCACTGCTGCAAACAGCACCCACCAGAGGAGCCACTGCCAACTGAGGAGCAGCCACTTCAGCAACACCTGAGAAGCAATCACAGCCTGAGGAGCCACTGCCACTCAAGGATCTGCCCCTTCATGACTCAAAATCTAGATTAGTTGGTGAGACAAAAAATGGGTAGACAAAGAAATCCCCAAATGAAAGAAAAGGAGGAATTGCCATAAGAGCAGCTAAGCAAAACAGAAGTAAGCAATATGTCAGAAAAAGAATTTAGAATAAGGGGCATCCAGTTCATAAACCAATGGAGGAAAAAATTAACAACTTATATAAGAATGAATAAAGAATGGGTGAAAAAAATTAATAACTTATATTAGAATCAAGAAGAAATGAAGGGTGATATAGCTGCAATAAAAAACATCATAGAAAGTTTCAACAGTAGACTAGGAGAAGTGGAGGACCGAATTAGTGAATTAGAAGACAGGGAAGCAAAAACACACCCAAACTGAACTGCAATTGGAGAAACATATTAAAAGACATGAGGAAAACCTAGGGAAGCTATGGGACAACATAAAATGAAGCAACATATGAATGATAAGGGTGCCAGAACAACAGGAAGAAGAACAAGGATTAGAAAACCTATTTGAAGAAATAATGTCTGACAACTTCCTTGATGTGGGGCAGTAAAAAGTGACACAAGCACAGAGTGTCCCAAACAAGATGAACCTGAAAAGACCCACATCAAGACACATCATAATTACAATGGCAAATGTTCAGGACAAAGAGAGAATCTTAAAGGCTGCGAGAGATAGACAGAAAGTTAAATACAAGAGAGTTCCCATTAGATTATCAAATGACTTCTCCACAGAAACACATCAGGTCAGAAAAGAATGGAAGAAAATTAACAAAGTGATGCAAACCAAGGGACTGAATCCAAGAATACTCTATCCAGCAAGGCTGTTATTCAAAATTGAAGGGGAAATAGTAAGATTTACTGACAAAAAAAGGGCTAAGGGAATTTATCACTACCAAGCCAGCAATGCAAGAAATGCTAAAAGGACTGGTGTAAAAAGAAGAAATAAAAAGGTAAGAAAGAACATAGGCACAAAAAATGAAAATAGCTACAAACAATTACCTTTCAATAATAACTTTAAATGTAAACAGACTAAATGCTCCAATCAAAAGATCTCAAGTGAGTGAATAGATAACATGACCCATATATATGCTGTCTACCAGAGACTCACCTCAGAACAAGGGACTCACACGGACTGAAAGTGAAAGGATGGAAAAATATCTGTCAGGCAAATGGAAATGAAAAAAAAAAAAGCTGGGGTAGCAGTTTTTATATCTGACAAAATAGATCTCAAGTTGGAGGCCATAACAAGGGATATGGAAGGCCATTTCATAATACTGAAAGGACTGATAAAACGAGAGGATATAATCCTGATAAACATATATGCACCCAATGCAGGGACACCCAAATACATAAAAAATATCTTGGAAGATATCAAGGGAGAGACTGACAACAATACAGTTATAGTAAGGGACTTTAATACACCACTGACATAACTGCATAAATATTCCAGACAGAAAATAAGTAAAGAAACAACAATTCTAAATGACTCACTAGATTAGATTAACTTAATTGACATCTTCAGAACATTTCACCCCAAAGCCGCAGAGTATATGTTCTTCCCAAGTGCACATGTGAAATTTTGAAAAATAGACCGCAAATTGGGTCACAAGCAAAGTCTTCCCCAATTAAAGAAAATTAAAATCATATCAAGCATCTCCTAAGACATAAGTGGCATAATATTAGAAATAAACTACAATAAAAACTCCCCCCAAAATGTAAACACTTGGAAGCTGAATAGCTTAAACAGTAATTGGGTTACCAGAGTCAAAGAAGAAATTAAAAACATCCTGGAAACTAATGACAATAAAAACACAACAATCTAAATTCTATGAGACATAATGAATGCAGTCATGAAAGGGAAGTTTATAGTTCTACAGACCTACCTAAAAAAAAAAAAATGGTAATAAATCATCTAATTCTACAACTCAAAGAATTACAAAGAGAGCAACAAGAAAAGCCCAGAGTGAGGAGAAGAAGAGAATAAAGATCAGAGCAGAAATAAATGACACAGAGACAAAAAGAACCCAAAACAAAACAACAAAACAGCCTCACATGGCCTGCTCCTGTCCAAGGAGCAGCAGCTACATAAGTGGCCCAATTCTCTGATATATATATATATATATATATATATATATATATCAATGATACTAAGAGCTGGTTTTTTGAAAGGATAAATAAGATTGATGAGCCTCTAGCCAGGCTCACCAAGAAGCAAAGAGAAAGGACCCAAATAAAATCAGAAATGAAAGAGGAGAAATAACAACAGACCCCACAGAAATACAAAGGATTGTTAAAAAATACTATGAACAACTCCATTCTAACAAACTAGACAACCTGGAGGAAATGGACATATTTCTAGGAAAATACAACCTTCCAAAACTCACTCAGGGAGATTCTAAAAATCTCAATAGGCCAATAAATATGGGAGAAATTGAAGCAATCATGAAAAAGCTTTCAGCAAACAAGAGCACAGGGCCAGATAGCCTCACAAAGGCGTTTTACCAAACATTAAAGGAAGAACAAAAACCTATCCTCCTCGGGCTATTCCAGAAAATTCAAGAGGAAAGAACACTTCCAAGATCCTTCTATGACGCCAGCATCACCTAATACCAAAACCAGATAAAGACAACACAATGAAAGAGAATTATAGGCCAATATCACTCATGAACATAGATGACAAAATCCTCAACAAAATTCTAGCAAATCAGATTCAGCAGTACATCAGAAAGATCATACACCATGACCAACTATGATTTATCTGGGGATGCAAGGATAGTATAATTTTTGCAAATCAATAAATGTGACACATCACATAAACAAATTGAGAGATAAAAATCAGATAGTCTCAATTAATGCAGAAAAAGCATTTGACAAAATCCAACACTCTTTCTTAATAAAAACTCTCAGCAAGGTGGGAATAGAAGGATCATACCTCATCATAATAAAAGCCATATCTGACAAACCCACAGCCAATATCATACTCAATGGGAAAAAAACAAAACCATTTCCCTTAAGAACAGGAATAAGACAGGGATGCCCACTCTTACCCCTCCTGTTCAACATAGACTGAAAGTACTAGCCATCACAATCAGACAAGAAGAAATTAAAGGCATCCAAATTGGAAAAGAAGTAAAACTGTCTTTATTTGCAGATGACATGATATTATACATAGAAAACCCTGAAGACACCATCAAAAACTCATTAGACTTAATAAATGAATTTGGTAATGTAGCAGGATACAAAATTAATGCCAATAAATCTATAATATTTATATACACCAATAATGAACTTACAGAAAGAGAGACTAAAAAAGCAATCCCATTTACCATCACACTAAAAAAAAAGATATCTAGGAATAAACTTAACTAAGGTGGTAAAAACCTATACACAGAAAACTACAGACTTATACACTGAAAAAAGAGATAGTGGAAGACATGAACAGATGGAAGAACATACTGTGTTCATGGATTGGTAGAATCAACATTTTAATGTCAATACTACCCAAAGCAATCTATAGGTTCAGTGCACTCCCCATTAAAATACCAATACCATATTTCGCAGACCTACAACAAACTTTCCAGAAATTCATCTGGAATAAAAAAAGACCCCAAATGGCTGCAGCAGTCCTGAGAAAGAAGAACATAGTAGGTGGGATCTCAATACCATATATCAAGCTGTATTACAAAGCCACTGTTCTCAAAACAGCCTGGTACTAGCACAAGAACAGACATATAGATCTATCAAATAGAATAGAAAACCCAGAAATCGATCCAAGCCACTATGCTCAATTGATATTCGACAAAGGAGGCATGAACATACAATGGAGTCAAGGCAGTCTCTTCAATAAATGGTGTTGAGAAAATTGGACAGATACTTGCAAAAAAAATTAAACTAGACCACCAACTTATACCATACACAAAAATAAACTCAAAATAGATAAAGGACTTAAACATAAGATGAGAAACCATAAAAATTCTAGAGGAATCCATTGGCAGCAAAATCTCAGACATGCTGAAGAAATTTCTTCATTAATACTGCTCCTATGGCCATGGAAAGTAAAGAGAAAATAAACAAAGGGGTCTACATAAAAATAAAAAGCTTTTGCATGGCAGAAGACATTATCAACAAAAGCCCACTGCACAGGAGAACATATATGCTAATGTTATTACCCATAAGGGCTTAATCTCCAGCATTTACAGGGAACTCATACAACTTAACAAAAGGAAGATAAACAATCCAAGGAAAAAATGGACAAGGGACCTAAAGAGATACTTTTGGAAAGAATACAGAAGGAAGTCCAAGAGACATATGAAATCATGCTAAAAGTCACTAATTATAGAGAGATGCAAATCAAAATGACAATGAGGTACAATCACACATCTGTCAGAATGGTTATCATCAACAAATCAACAAAGGACAGGTGCTGGTGAGGATGCAGAGAAAAAGAAACGCTCGTACACTGCTGGTGGGAATGTAATTGGTCCAGCCACTGTATAGAATTTCCTCAAAAAACTAAAAATGGAACTCCCATTTTATCCAGCAATCCCACTTTTGGAATATATTCCAAGAAACTAAAAACACCAGTCAGAAAGGATATATGCACCCCTATGTTCATAGCAGCACAATTCACCATAGCTAAGATTTGGAAACAGCCTAAGTGCCCATCAGCAGATGAGTGGATTAAAAAACTGTAGTACATCTACACAATGGAATACTACATTTCAGTAAAAAAGGAGTTCTTACCATTTGCAACAGCATGGATGGAACTGGAGAGCATTATGCTAAGTGAAATAAGCCAATAAGAGAAAGATAAATAGCACATAATCTCATTCATTTATGGAATATAGTGAACAACATGGACTGATGAATAAAAATAGATCCAGAGACAGAGAGATATCAATCAGAATGTCAAACCTCAGGGAAAGTAGGGGAGGGTGAGGGTAAAAGGGACAGATCAACCAAAGGACTTGTATGCATGCATATAAGCCTAACCAATGGACACAGAAACAGGGGGTGAGGGCATGAGTGAGGGGAGAGTGGGAGGGATAATGGGGGAATAAGGGCACATATGTAACACCTTAATCAATAAAGAAATTACAAAATAAATAAATAAGTTTATTATAACTGCTTAAAAAACATCAAGTCCACAAATAGGCAAAACTAGTCTATTAAGATAGCATCAGGATAATGGTCAGCTTTGGTGGGTAGGGGTGCTACTAACTAGGAGAGAGTGAGAGGTGCTAAAAGTGTCCTATATTTGAAATGCAATATACATACACATGTAAAAATCAAGTGTACACTTCAGAATTTATATCTTATATTAATAATTTATATCTTTATATTGTATGTAATTTCTGGATATAAGTTAGAACCCCAAGAAAAAAGAAATTTAATAAGCCAGGAAATATGCCACCTGGTAGAGATAATGACAGTAGTCCAGGCCACTTCAGAGCTCACTATATTTCACCCATTCACCTAATTTTGGACATTTAAACTATTTCAAATATTCATATACATAAATCAGTAGCAAAAATTACAAAAATTATTTCAGAATTGATACTATAAAGATGTAAAATTTTTAAAATTTCCTTAACTTTGTATTTTAAAAATTACAAAAATAGTCTATTGAAAACTCATTTTTTCTTCATCTATATAGTCATCACTTGTTAACATTTTGTCTTACTGTTTTCTATATGCAGAGAGAAATAGATATCCTAATATATAAAGGTCCTGGGTTCAGCACAATTGGAGGTTTGACAAACCAGAAGTCAGCCCTGCAGTCAACACTGGGTTGCTATGGTGACCCAATCCTGACTGTTGTGGCTGCAGGCCTGGTGACCCAGCACTGACTGCTGAGGAGGCTGTGAATCAGGCTGGGAGAGAGAAGTGTAAGGCTGCAAAAATCAGGATTGGGCTGGAGTTAACACAGCTCAGCTTAAAATCATATCCCCCAGTTACATCCTGTTATTGCAGTCTCAGGGTTAAGAACAGAGTGAAAACTCCCAGGGTGCCATGACCCAGGTGCAGGCTGATAATCTTGTATAACAAGACAGCCTGTAGCAAAATTGCAACAGGAGACATGGTC
>PVJN01015071.1:0-15929 GCA_004026805.1 Lasiurus borealis | reverse complement strand
AGCAGAGTGCCGTTAATCTTATGTGAAGGTCATCGGATTCTCAGAAGTCTTTGTTTGAAGTCTTTGTTTCCAGACTACTATAAAAATACCCTGTAACTTGGTTCGGGGCTCTCAGCCTCTGCTCTGCTTTCAGAGTATGTTGTGAGCCCCAGCATGCTGGTGAATAAACCCTTTGCTGTTTGCATGAGAGCGTCTCTTGGAGGCTTCCTTTGAGCGGCGAGCGTTTCGACCCTAACAGAAGCAGGGTCTAATACATAGCCTGTGTGGCAGCTATTAATCAGCACTTGCCTCTCTCTTTCTCTCTGCACTAGGCCAGCAGCCACACCTCCATTTCTCTAGGCCTCAACCAGGGCTGCTGATCATCCCTGCCTTTCTCATCAGGCCTCATTAATAGGCCCAGAGAAGCTGACTGGCATAGAAACTGACCAATCAGAACCAAATCTGGGTGACATGTGAGGAGCCAAAGGCTGCCTAGGAGGTGGAGCTTTTGACACTGACTGGCATAGAAGCTGACCAATCAGAACAAAATTGGCTGGCAGAGGAAGGCAATTGGGGGAGAGATCAGGCCTGCAAGGGAGGGCAGTTAGGGACCATCAGGCAGGCAGGCCAGGCAGGTAGGGGCGATCAAGCAGACAGGCAAGTAAGCGGTTAGGAGCCAGCAGTCCCTTTGGGATTGGGCCTAAACCTGCAGTCAGACATCCCCTAAGGGGTCCCCGACTGAAGAAGGTGCAGGCTGGGCTGAGGGAAACCCCCCTCCATGTATGAATTTTGTGCTTCAGGCACTAGTAAGTAATATAAAGAGGTAGAAATTTGGGGAATAAAAGCTGAATCTTTTGAAAGTGCAGATTTTGAGTCTTTTTATCCCTAAATTCTACAGCGTATATTTCTTAAGGCATCTTCGAGGAATTCACTTTATATTCAAGAAATGTAACATTAACTCAAAATATATTATTTAAAATACTAGAGTCCTGGTGCACATGATTCATGCACTGGGGTGCAGGGTGGGGTCGATTCCCTCAGCCTAGCCTGTACCCTCTCTGGGACCCCTCAGTGGACATCCTTAGCACTGCTGTGGAGGCAGGAGAGGCTCCTGCTACTGCCGATGTGCTTGGCAGTCATGAGCCCAGTTTCTGGCTGAGAAGTGCTCAGGGAACTCACTGACCACCATGGGGCAGCTCTTGCATTGAGTGTCTGCCCCCTGATAGTCAGTGCATGTCATAGCGACTGGTCATTCTGCCATTTGGTCAATTTTCATATTATCCTTTTATTATATAGAAAGGATATTTAAATCATACAATTGTCCCAATAATGATTTTGAAGCTATTGGATCACAAAACTGGCATATGTATGACTTGGGGAGCATGCATGATGGTTGATGTGTCAACTTGACTGGGCCATGGGATATTATTCTAGTGTATTTTTATAAAGGTGGTTTTGGATGAGGTTAATATTAAATTTATAGAATGAGTCAAGCAGATTGTTCTCCCTAATGTGGATGGTCTTTATACAATCAGGTGAAGACATGACAGAACAGAAAAGGTGACCCTCCTGGAGTAAAAGACTTTTCTGGCACATGTTACAAGGATGCATATTGAAGACATGTTGCATAGTGAAATAAGCAACACCAAGGTCAAATACTGTTTGATCCTATGAAGTACCTTGAATAGCCAAATTTGTAGAGACAGAAGGTAGAATAGAGGTCATCAGGGCTGGGAGAAGGGGGAATGGAAATTAGAGTTCTGTTTGGGAGGATTAAAAGAGTTCAGGAGATGGATGGTGGTGAGTATTGTACAACAGTGGGAATGTTCTTAATGCCCTTGAATTGTACAATGAAAAAATGGCTAACATGGTAAATGTTATGTTATGCTATATATTTTACTTCAATAAAATTGATAATAATTAAATATGAATAAAGATTATCCAGGAACAGGAACATGGATGGTGGAGGGCCAGAGAGAGAGGGCAAAGGTGGGCAAACAGAAATGCAAATGGCCAGAAGTAAGAGTAGGTGAATTGTCCAGAAAAGTATGAGTAGATCATTGTGATGAGAGTGTGCAATACATGACTTCGATAGGGAGAAAATAAGAAAGCTGAGTCTGGAAAAGTAAGCAGGAAGTGTTCTGTGAAGAACCTTGGAACCCTGAAATCCAGACCTTTCTGAAGACAGTTGCACAACTAAGTATCATCCACATTGACATCATGGAGAATGAACTCCTCATATCATCTTGGCATATATCCCTCCAGCCTTCTTGGTGCAATAACTTATAAATTATCTTTTATTTTAAAAATGCTTATTATAAAAAAATGCAAACAGTCCCAAACATGAAGATATGCAAATGTTGCTCAGATGGTGTGGCTCAGTGGTTGGGCATCAACCTATGAACCAGGAGGTCAGAGTTTGATTCCCAGTCAGGGCACATGGCTTGATCCCCAGTGTGGGGCATACAGGAGGTAGCCACCTATCAATGATTCTCTCTCATGATTGATGTTTCTATCTCTCTCTCCTTTCCTCTCTGAAATCAATAAAAACTATATTTTTCAAAAAAGAGATAAAAGTGTTTTATCTCTTTTTTGAAAAATATAGTTTTTATTAACCCCTTGCTCATAAATAAGAACATAGTCTGAATATATTCTATTCATATAGATAGTAAAAATGGCTTATAAGCAAAATTGCTTTTTAAATGTGGATTCATGTATGGAAGCTGAATGAAGAAAAAAAAGGCTGGGTTATTGTTTATTTTTACAATTTTATATCTCAATTTTGAAAATACTGATTGATTCCTTTCTATGAAAGATTAAACTGTTAATATTTCCTTCATTTGACCCCCCTGAATTTTATAGGTAAAAAATATTTTAAAATTTCTTTAGCTTCTAATTCATACATGTGCTCTATAATTGTGTCCTCATAATTATTTAGTTTCAACTCTCTAAGTGGCATATGAATGGATTTTCTTTGTTTCTCAGTCATGACTCATCTATCAGTAAATTTTTATTGTAAATATATATATATATGTGTGTAATATATATATATATACACATGTATATATATATATATACATGTGAATATATATATATATATATATATACATGTGAATATATATATATATATATATAGAGAGAGAGAGAGAGTTTTAGAGAGAGATGAAGGGAAAGGGAGACAAAGAAACAACTATGAGAGAAACATTTGGTTGGCTGTCTTCTATACACCCGCTACTGGGAATAAAGCCAGCAACCTGGGCAAGTGCTCTAAATCGGAATTGAACTGCTACCTATTGATGCATGGGACAATGTGCAACCAATTGAGCTGTACTGGCCAGAGCTAATATTATTTATTTTAAGAAGACTCATGATTAAAGATTAAAAATGGTGGCAGAGTAAGTGATGCTGCACAAACATGCTCCCAGGCAAACTGGAATTAAAACTAAAATACAAAAAAAACCTTTATTGAATAATCAAAGGAAGATCACAGGAGAGAACCTTGATACCTAAGGACCAAAAGTGGAGACTGCATAGGAACTGGTAGGAAGGGTGGAGGCACAAAAGGGTTGGCTTGGAGCCCACAGATAGCAACCTAAGTCTTGGAGAGATATCTCAGCTATGCCACTGAAAACTTTAGGGTCTAATCCCCAAGCTGGGTCCCACAGCAGAGAACACCACAACTGAGGTTACCCATATAACATCTGGCTATGAAAAGTAGTGGAGTTGTTGGCTGCCAAAGAGTGACAGCTGAAAATTCAGGCACCCTCTTAGAGTGTCAATGCACAAAATTTCCTGTGGAGCCACCCACCTTGTGCTCTGGCAGAGGGAGGGTGAAGAGGACAGGAACTGTGAGAGCAGAAGCCAGGACTGGGGACTCAATGGTTAGAAATAAAAAGGCAGACAACCTGAGTTTCCTGTGCTGAGGCATTTTTTTTTTATGCAGCAGGAGACATTTTTCCGGCACAGACATTTTTCCAGCACAGACGATTGAACCACCCTATTGGAAAACACATTGCTCTGAGGCCACTTATCAGACTAAAAATAACAATTAGCCTCCAGGCAAAAGCAACTACCTCAAACCTGTTGAAAAAAACTCCCACCACACCAGAGGACAATTGCAGGAATCCTAGCAGTCTGTAAGCAAAGTCTCTGAAGACTTTGAGTATTTGCTTGATCTAATTAGTCAGAAATAGCCTTTAACTCTCTCCTGCACTAGAGATTAAGAGGTGTATGTCATAGCATACAAATCCAAAAAGAAAACCAAAATAAGGAAACAAAGAAACCCCCAAATGAAAGAACAAGAGAATTCTCCAGAAGAAGAGATAACTGAAGCAGAGATAAGAAATTTATCTGAAACAGAGTTCAGGGTAATGATGGTAAAGATGTTCAAGATCATAAAAAAAGAAATAGTAACTATGGAAAGAAATAACAGTTGGAAATAAAGAATGACATAACACAAATAAAGAACTCATTGGAAGGAATACACAGTAGGGAAAGTTGAGGATTAAATTGGTGAATTAGAAGACAGGATTAAAAAAAAAATCACTCAATCAGAGAACCAAAAAGAAAAATAATTAAAAAATAGGAGGACAGCTTAAGGGAGCAATGTGAAACATAACAATATTTGACTAGCAGATGTGCTAGAAAAGGCTGAAAGAGAGAAAGAGATAGAGAATGTTTTTGAAGAAATAATGGCAGAAAACTTCCCTAACCCAGTTAAAGAAAAAAGTCACACAATTTCAGGAGGCACAGAGTCCTAAGCAAGAAGAACCCAAAAAGGTCAATGCAGAGACACATCATAATTAAAATGCCAAAATAATGAAGATAGAGAAAGAATCTTAAAAGGAGTAAGAGAAAAGCAAACTGTTACCTGATTTCTCATCAGAAACTCTATAGACCAGAAGGAATGGCCTGAAGTACAAAAGGTAATAAAAAGCAAGGAATTGAAACCAACAAAGCTATCATTCAAAATAGATGGTCAGACATGTACACATAAGGAACTGTCTGACAGTTGAAACTGGGACTCAAAGCTATTGGACATTGAAATTGGGACTCAATCAATCATTTTTCTTTTGCTCTGGTGGGTTTATTTCTAGCCTACAGGGGTAAGATGTTTTTAAAGACAAGAAACAGGAGGTGGGGGAGGGGGGGAAGCAGATGCAGAGGCAAAGAAGCAATGAACAGACTGTCATGCTACAGTGCGAAGGCAGGGAAAGTTGGGGAAGAGGGGCCTATAGGAGATCAATGGAAGGACTTGTATGCATGTGTGTGTAGGCATAGCCAGTGGAGACAGGGCAATGGGGGAAGGCAGAGGGGTGGGGGAGGAGGAATGGGTGAGGGCATGTACTGAGGGGTGGGGAGGGCAATAGGGAGAAAAATAATAAATAAAAACAAAAACAAAAACAAAATAAAAAACAAAATAGATGGTCAAATAAAGAGCTTCACAAACCAAAATAAATAAATAAATGAATAAACAAACAAACAAATAATAAAAAGGCTAAAAGAATACATTATCACCAAGACAGCATTATAAGAAATGCTGAAGGGACTGTTGTAATGAGAAGAAGCAGAGAGAGAAACTTAGGCATACAAATTAAAATGACAATAAATAAGTACCCATCAGTAACAACCTTAAATGAAAATGGATTAAATGCTTCAATCAAAAGACATTGGGTAGCCTTGACAGGTTTGGCTTAGTGGATAGAGAGTCAGGCTGCGGACTGAAGGGTCCTAGGTCGATTCTGGTCAAAGGCATGTACCTTGGTTGCAGGAACATCCCCATTAGGACATGTGCAGGAGGCAGCTGATCGATGTTTCTCTCTCATCAATGTTTCTAACTCTTTATACCTTTCTCTTCCTCTATGTAAAATATCAATCAAATGTATTTTTTTTAAAAAGACATTGGGTAGCTGAGTGGATATAAAAACATGACCCAAATATATGCTATCTATAAGAGATCCATCTCAGGAGAAAAGACACACACAGAATGAGAGTGAAGGAAAGGGAAAAACTTTTCCATGTAAATGGAAAAGAAATAAAAGCTGGAGTAGCAATACTCATATCTGACAAAATAGACTTTAAAATGAAGGTCATCACAAGAGACAAAAAAGACCAGTATGTAATACTAAAGGGACTGATCCAAGAAGCTGATATAATCCTAGTAAACATGTATGCACTCAATATAGGAGCACCTAAATATATAAGCTTCTAAAAGACTTTAACAGAGAGATGGTCAACAATACAGTCACAGTAGGAGACTTTAACACCCTGCTGACTGCCCTGGATAGATCTTCCAGACAAAAACTTAACAAAAAAACAGTGACTCTAAAGGACACGTTGTATTAGATGGATTTAATGGACATTTATAGAACATTTCACCCCAAAGTAGCAGAATATATATCCTTCTCAAGTATGTATATATCAGAATATATCATTCACCAAGATAGATCATGTTAGGACTTAAAACAAGTCTCTACAAGTTCAAGAAGATTGGAATCATATCAAGCATCTTCTCAGACCACAGTGGAATGAAATTAGAAACCAACTATAGTGAAAACACTAAAAAACATTCAAACACATGGAGGCCAAATACCATGTTATTAAACAATGAATAGGTTACCAAGGAGGTCAAGGAAGAAATAAAAAGCTTCCTGGCAATAAATGAAAATAAACACACAACAACCCTACATCTCTGAGACACAGCAAAAGCAGTCCTGAGAGAAAAGTTGATAGCACTACAAGACCTACTCAAAAAGCAAGAAAAAGCAGCAATAAACTAACACTCCAACTTAAAGTACTAGGAAAAGAATGACAATAAAAGCCCAGAATAAGTAGAAGAAAGGAAATAATAAAGATTAGAGCAGAAATAAATAACACAGAGACTAAAACAAACAAACACACACACACAAACAAACAAATAAATAAATGAAACTAAGAGTTGGTTCTTTGAAAAAATAAACAAAATTGATAAGTCATTAGTCAGATCATTAAGAAACAAAGAAAGAGGACCCAAATAAAATCAGAAATGGAAGTAGAGAAGTAACCACTGACCCACAGAAGCACAAAGGATTGTAGGAAAATACTATGAACAACTATATACCAACAAGCTGGACAATGTGGATGAAATGGGTAAATTCCTAGAAAAATACAATCACCCAAAATTGAATAATGAGGAATCAGAAAACCTGAATAGACCAATAACAACTGATGACATAGAAGCAGTAATCAAAAAACTCCCAGCAAACAAAAACACAGGTTTGGTGGCTTCACAAGGGAGTTTACCAAACATTCTAAGAAGAACTAACACCTATACTCCTCAAACCATTTAAAAAAATCCAAGAGGAAGAAAAAATTCCAAACTCTTTTTATGTGTTATTCTTTTTAGCATTATTGTAATTCCCAAACCAGATAAAGATACTACAAAGAAAGAAAATTACAGGCCAATATGCCTGATGATAATAGATGATAAAATCCTCAACAAAATATTAGCAAATAACACCCAGCAATATATTAAAAAGATTATACACCATGACCAAATGGGATTTATTCCAGGTATGCAGGGCTGATACAATATTTTCAAATCAATAAACATGATACATCACATAAACAAATTGAAAGACAAAAATCATATGATTATATCAATAGATGCAGAAAAAGCATTTGACAAAATCCAGCCCCAATCTTGATAAAAACTCTCAGCAGAATGGGAATAGAGGGAGTGTATCTCAACATGATAAAGGCCATATATGACAAACCTACTGTGAATATCATACTCAATGATCAAAAACTAAAAGCATTTTCCCTAAGAGCAGGATTAAGATAGGAATGTCTGCTTTCACCACTCTTACTCAACATAGTACTGGAAGTACTAGCCACAGCAATCAGACAAGAAGAAGAAATAAAAGGCATCCAAAATGGAAAGGAGGAAGTAAAACTTTCATTATTTGCAGATGACATGATATTGTATATTGAAAACCCTAAAGATTCCACCATAAAATCATACTAGATTTAATTAATGAACTTAGCAATGTAGCAGAATACAAAATCAACACCCAAAATTCAATGGCTCTTTTATGAATTCAATAATGAATTCTCAGAAAGAGAAAGTAAACAAAAATCTCATTTACCACTTAAAAAAAAATTAAGATGCTTAGGAATAAACTTAGCCAAGGAAGCGAAAGACCTGTACTCAGAAAACTACAGGACGTTGAAAAAAGAGATAGAAGAAAATATTAACAAGTGGGAGAATATACCATGTTCATGGGCTGGTAGAATCAACATCATTAAAATGGCTATACTAACCAAGGCAATCTACAGATTCAATGCAATCACTATTAAAATATCAAGGCATATTTCAACAGCTAGAACAAGTACTCCAAAAACTTATTTGGAATAAAAAAAGACCCTGAACAGCTTCAGCAATTTTGAGAAAGAAAAACAAAGTTGGAGGAATCACAATACCAGATATCAAGTTATACTACAAAGCCACCATAATCAAAACAGACTGTTATTGGCACAAGAACAGACATATAGACTAATGCAACAGAACAGAGAACCCAGAAATTGACCTAAGCCATTATGCTCAATTAATATTTCACAAAGGAGGTCTCTTCAATAAATGGTGTTGGCAAAATTGGATAGATACATCAAAAAAAAAATGTAACTAGACCATCAACTTATACCATACTCAAAATGGATAAAAGACTTAAATGTAAGTCATCAAATCATACAAATCCTAGGAGAAACCATAGGAGCAAAATCTCAGACATCTCTCATAGCAATATGTTTACAAATACACTTCCTAAGGCAAAGGAAACTAAGGAGAAAATAAACAAATGGGACTGCATTAAACTAAAAAGCTTCTGCACAGCAAAAGAAACCATCAACAAAACAAAAAGAGCTCTCACTGTATGGGAGAACATATTTGGCAATGATACTTCTGATAAAGGGTTAATATCCAAAATATATGAGGAACTTACACAACTTAACAAAAGGAAGACAAACAATTTAATTTAAAAAAATGCAGAGGACATAAATAGATACTTCTCCAAAGAGGACAAATAAATGGCCAAGAGACATATGAAAAAATGCTTAAATCACTAATCATCCAAGAGTTGCAAATCAAAACAACAATATGATACCATCTCACACCTGTCAGATTGGCTACCATCAACAAATCAACAAATGACAAGTGCTGGTGAGGATGTAGAGAAAAAGGAACCCTACTACACTGCTGATGGGAATGCAGACTGGTACAGCCACTGTGGAAAACAGTATGGAGTTTCCTCAAAAAATTAAAAATGGAACTCCCATTTGATTCAGTGATTCCACTTCTAGGAATATATCTTAAGAAATCCAAAGCACCAATCAGAAAGAATGTATGTACTCCTATGTTCATAGCAGCACATTTTACAATAGCTAGGATCTGGAAACAGCCCAAGTGCCCATCAGTAGATGAGAAGATAAATAAGCTGTAGTACATTTATACCATGGAACACTCTGCAGCAGTATAAAAGGAAAGTCTATTACCCTTTGAGACAGCATGAAGGAACCTGGAAAGTATCATGCCAAGTAAATTAAGTCAGTCAGAGAAAGACAAATATCACATGATCTCACTCATATGTGGAATCCAAGTAATAAAACAAACTAATGAATGGAGTGAATCCAG
The DNA here is from genome assembly GCA_004026805.1 of Lasiurus borealis. Classification (NCBI taxonomy): domain Eukaryota; kingdom Metazoa; phylum Chordata; class Mammalia; order Chiroptera; family Vespertilionidae; genus Lasiurus; species Lasiurus borealis. The sequence continues at coordinate 6,283 of PVJN01015071.1, read as the reverse complement.
AGTCATGGAAGCATAGAACAGAGTATGGAATCTCAGAGGGAAGGCAGGGGAGGGTAGGTAGATGGGAGCTAATCAACCAAAGACCTTGTATACATATATGCATAATCCACAGACACAAATACTAAGGTGCTGAAGGCCTGGGGCAGGGAAAATGGGGGGAGGGGGCTAACTGCAGGCAGTCAATAGGGGGAAAGGGGGATATAAGTAATACTTTCAACTATAAATAATTATTAAAAAATAATAATAAAAGCCACTTCTCTGCAGAAGAAGAAGAAGAAGAAGAAGAAGAAGAAGAAGAAGAAGAAGAAGAAGAAGACTCATGATATAGTCTGAAGATGTCTGTCTGCTATCTTTACATTTGAATGATATATTGACAGGGTATAATAATCTTAGGTTGCACTTTCTTCCAGAACTTTGTAAATATCACTTCATTGTTTTAAAGGCTTTGATGATTGTGAAGAATTTTGAGGTCAGTCTAGTATGTTTCTTTTGCAGTTGATTTGTGTTTTTCTGGACTATAAATTTATTTGTTTTTGTAACTAAAGTTCAATAGCTTCTCCAGGTTCTGCCTGAAAACAGAACATTTAGGATCAAAAGCTCCAAGAACACAGAAAGTGCTTTCATCTGCACATTCAATTCTGTCTGGGAAAGTTTTTGTATCTATCTTTGAGTATATCATTTACTCCAATTGACAATCTTCTTCTTCAGGGACACCTGAAGATAATGTTAGTTATCTTCATGTCTATACCATATCTATTATCTTCTCTATTTGCCTTAACATTTGTGTTTATTCCATTTGAAGTCACAGAGATTACCTCAGGTCTTTCTTCCATGTCTGCACTTGGATTTTTAGTAATGTCTAGTTATTTTCAATTTTTAAAAATTATAGATAGAGAGGGGGATAAAAGGGGGCAGAGAGAAATATTGATTCATTGCCTCCTGAACATGCCCTGACTAAGGTTGAATTTGCAACCTGAGTATGTGCTCTAACTAGGAATCAATGTATGGGATGGTGCTTCAACTAACCAAGCCACTCAGGACAGGGATAGCTAGTCTTTTGATTTTTTAAAATTTATACTGTAGTCCTCTAATTGTGATGTTCTGGAGTTTATGGAAATAGGCAGGAAAGTCAGAGAATGAAAAGAAATAGAAGGAAACTCAGGTGCAGCTATGTGTGTCTCTGTTGGAGGAAATGCACTCTGCACTCTGTGGATGAGTCGTGAGTGTCTGGAGCCAGCATTCCCACCACCTAGTTGAGGGCACTTACATTTTCCTATGGGATTACCCTCAGGGGTCAGATTGTTCTTTCAACTCAGGGATAGTCCTAGAATCCTCATTTTTGCTAAAAAATCAGCTCTATTTTTCACCATCTCCCATTCTCTACCCCTGACTCCTTGTAAAGTGCTCTTTCTATTTCCTTTTCATGTTACTGGTCACAAAGAGGGAAAAACAGAAAAATCTATGGGCTTTTATTTTTTTTTTTGAATATTTATCTAATCACTTGCTTTTGATTATTACAAACTATCTTTGATGCATCCTTCTCATTCATTTGCTAGTCATTCATTGGGTGCCGAAGCTGTGTATTGGAGCACTAAGAGTCCAAGGACATGTAATCTAGTCTCTGCTCATAGGGTTTATGGTTTATGTCATTGCCCATCTCCCAATTTCATATTAGTTATTGTCCCTCTCCTCCCTTCTCCTACTGTCCATGCCTTCATTGACATGAGTATAGTACAGCCATAGTCTCCTACATAGTCTTTTACTTAAGACTCCTGGAGACTGATTCAGCCTGAATATTGTTTGTAGATAAATCTTTTCAAATCACTTTCTTCATGGCTTTCCCTGGCCAAGTGCTTATTACTTCTGACCCCATAAATCTAAGCTTCCACATCCAGTTCTCCATTCTGCAGCCCCAGCTCTCCTTCTGAAGTGAATATGAAGGACTGGCCTGTTCAACATCTCTTCCATGCCCTTTCTAGAGCATTCATTCAGGTGTTGCATAAGTGAAAGCAAAACACCTCCTTCCTGATTCCCTTGCAACTGGAGTTCCAGCTGTAATTTAAGTGTCTCTCCTGGTTGCACCCAGGTTCAATTTTGATTCACCTCGAGGTTTATGGAAAAGGAAACTGGGCACAAGCCATTCGTTTCACTGGTCTGGAGTGTGGCAGGGTAGGGGTTCAGGTTTGAAACAATGACTGCCTGGTTGTAGGCAGCATCTTAATCTGACAGCTTTCTGATCACTACAGAGGCTTCAGCCCAGTTTTGCCAGGTGGTTAAGGGGCCAATTCTTGGAAGCTCAGCTTAGAGACTTTATTTTTTTTTCAGCTTTCTGAGCATCATGTACTGCTTAAGTCCTTTCTGCTTTAACTAATTAGCATGGTTCCTGGATTTGCAGTCATTAACTCTGGGCAATATGTTACTCAGCTTTAATTCTCACTTTCCCCCAAAACCTATCACGCTGGTCTCCTTTCTGGTCCCAGAAGTGCAACCTATTCATCTCCGCCTGTGTCTTACTCGCCCCTCACTATCCCCTGACATGTAACTATCCCCCGGGCCCTCTAATTCAGACCTCAGGCAAGCTATCTCTCCACCGGAGCTTCTCTGACCCCCAGGGTCTCTGCTAGTCCTCTGACCAGTTTAAATAGTGTAGTTTCTTTAAAAAGGAATAGGAATAACTATATCAACTTGAATAAATGATCACACCTTTGAGACCTTCAAAAGAACAAGGTTACTTTTTCCAAAACAACTTACTATACACCTACGCTGAAGCAGGTTTCTCATTTTTAGTGCTTAATTGCTGGCTTGTGGTGTCAGCTCTTCCACCCAACTGTGATTGTTGAAAAACTAGTCCTTGGTCTCCTTTGCAACAAAATGTAGAGGTTGGACCACCTGAGCACTACCTTCTCTTGCAATTCTAATGTTGTTGGAACTTTAAGAACAGCTACTTCCCAATTCAAAAGTGCCTAGCTGCTCTTAAGCACCTTTCACTTAAAACTCGGGCCTCTTTATCTTCTGACACCTTTTCCCCCTGGTTGACTAATCATGTGTGAATAGTTTACTGTTACTGGTGGAAAGCAGTTGGTGCAGCTGGCAGAGCCAGGCTCCGAGTGATGAGAAGCACCAGCCCTCTTCAACAAGGCAGCTCCTTCTCCCAAAGTGATCACCAGCTTGTGGGAAAAGTAAACAAGTTGCACGTATTCAATTAGCCGGCCTGTCAACTGAGACCTCCCCCAAAGCCAAGGCCTAATGTGTGAGGGTCTAAAACAAGCTCTTGGCAGAAATCCCAAAGGAAGCCTGCATAGGCTCACAGCACAGAGCGCTTACAGCATTGGACCTCATTGTGGGCTCTCTTGGAGCTTGGGGGTGAGTGCCCTGGCAGATGAACTAGGCCAGTGTGACAGCTCTTCTGCTTCCGAAAAACTGGATGGTCTGATCCCCCCACCACAGCAGCTATGTCATCAGGTAGATCATGTTCCTGGAGGAGGAAACTTGGGCTCCGAGGCCATCCCAGAGCACACAAGTTCTGGGAGATGCTCATTGCTCCTGCCCCCCCATCGATCCCTGTTCTTAGCCTGTTCTTCATCCAACAGCTACAGCCCATTACTTGAACCACCCACAGAAATGCCTTCCTAGAGGGGTCTCATCTTTAATCAAAGGATCATGTAAAGAGTGACCAGCTGACAGATGCTTCTGTTTATGTACATGGCTTCACACACACATCCTAGAAGCTGTGAGTGCTGCTTTAAAAAAATAAAGCATGTAATCAATTTACTTGAGTCAGGAATGACTCCAGTCTTATCTGTTGCCATCTGCTTTGACCTCTTCAATCACTGGTCCCTTCCTACATACAAACACACACATATGCCTGGCCCATACCCTCGTGGCTTAGAGACCTCACATTGGCCTGTTCATTTAGACTCTGGCCTGGCATTTCCTTGGGGCCTTGCTTCTAGTAATTTCATTCACATCCTCACACTGTTCACATTCCCAGATGCCTCCCAAAACTGAGCCCAGACCATTTTGACCCCCATTTTCCAATAGAAATAAATTAGGCAGCTCCTGAATGTTGGCAGGCTTTGGACATAATTATTGATCCCATAATTACAAAAGATCTTTGTAATGTTTTCAGAAAGTTTCAAATTTCCAGAAAATTTCTTTTTCTTGATGAATTGCTTTGACCTACTAATCAGATAAGAACCCAGCAATCTATATTCCTTGGTTGCCTGGAAACTCTCAGCTCTGCTTTTTACCCATTTGCAAGCAACCACCTTAGCCTACTTTTCTGTTTATTGTCTACACAGCTGACCAGGCTCTACATGACCCTTGTTGCTAAGGTGGAAAAGCACAAGCTCAAAGTCTGGTTCTGAGTCTCATACCTACCATAATCTAATCACATGAATGTGGGTACTCACATGAACCTCTCCAAACATCAGCTTCTTCTACTTGAAAATACCTTATCTCCAGTGGGTTTTACATTAATGAAATTTGATGAGATGACATCTGCACAGAACCATACACAGGGAAAAATGTGAATTCTCTTTCCCTTTTCTTTTTAAGTGGACCCATCCTGGCTTCTTTTTTGTTTATTTTATTTTATTTTTTATTGATTTCATAGAGGAATGGGAAGAAAGAGAGAGAGAGAAACATCAATGATGAGAGAGAATCATTATTGCTTCTTCCTGCATGCCCCGTACTGGGATTGAGCCCACATCCCAGGGATGTGCCTTGGACAGGAATCAAACCTGGGACCCTTCAGTCTGCAGGCTGACACTATTCACTGAGCCAAACCAGCTAAAGCTATCCTGGTTTCTTAGTATTTGTGGATGCATGGGAGGCAGGCCATCCTGAACAAAGAAGTTAAAATTGGGGCTCTGTGGTACTTGACCCACAGCTGCTAACATGCCTGAATTTTAAGCAACAGAATGATCAGAACCTATTGCTTGACAAGGTGGGGTCAGAGCCTGAGCCACAAATACAAATTTGTTCTCTGGTCACAATTTCTAAAACTTCGCTGGAGATCCCCAAATCCAGTTCTGAAGTAAGAAATGTAGCTGTAATTAGTTGAGAACAGGCTTCAAGAGCATAAAAATCATTGAGAGCTAGAACGAATGTCACTGCACCACTTGTATCTGGCCTGGAGACTGGTGCTGAGCACTTAAAAATACGTATGAAAATAAATTTGTGCTTTTAAATTTGAGGCACATTGTGAAGCTTGTTTCTTTTCTTCTGAAGTTTTATTTTGAGTTTGCATTCCTTTAAGCAAATAACTTCAGCAGCACTGAGAAAGAATGAATCCATCGGAGGTAGACTGAGGCACTCTGCACAGAGCAAGAAACAGGCCTTATTCCTGTCACTTACAAACCTATGCAGTCTTGTCAGGAAGAGACAGTGAAAGGGGAACAAGAAACTTATGAGAATCAAGTCCAACAAGTGTTTATGGGCAGGGGAACCATATGTCCCAGTGGTGCCTGTTGTCTGGGAACGTTTTCCCTCTATTTATTGGTACACCCTCCAACAGTTTCCTAGAGCTGCCATAGTAAAGGACCATAATCTGGGTTCCTTAAGCACAGAAACTTGTTGCCTTGCTGTTATGGAGGCTGGAAGTTCAAAGTCAAGGTGCCAGCAGGTTGATTCCATCTGAGGCTGTGAGAAAGAATCTGTACCTTGTCTCCGACTTAGCTTCTGGTGGTTGTTGAAAATCCTTGATGTCCTTTAGCTTCTACAAGCATCAACCCAATCTCTGCCTTCATATTCACATGGCATCCTCCCTGTCTCCATGTCTGTGTCCAAATCTTCCCTTTTTATAAGAACACCAGTCATATTGGATTAGGGGCTCCAGTCTACCCCATTAGAACCTCATCTTCTAATTACATCTGTAATGATCCTATTTCCAAGGACACATTCAGAAGTCCTGGGATTGAGGATTTCAACATATGAATTTATAAGGAACACTAGTGGACCGATGCACAAAATTCATGCCCCCCGGGTGGGGGGTGTCCCTCAGCCCAACCTGAACCCTGTCCAATCTAAGATCCCTTGAAGGATGTTCTACTCCCTGTTTGCAAGGATAGGGCTTAAACCAGCAGTCGAACATCCCTTTCGCAATCCAAGACTGCTGGCTCCTAACCACTCACTTGCCTGCCGGCCTAATTGCCCCTAACTATTCTGCTTGCAAGTCTGCTTGCCCCCAACTGTACACCCCTGCTGGTCTGCTTACCCCTAATTACTGCCCCCCCCTCTGGCCTTACCTTCTCTCCCCATTGGCCTGCTCTCCCCCAACTGC
>PVJN01015070.1:22269-45313 GCA_004026805.1 Lasiurus borealis | reverse complement strand
AAAATTATGAACAACAAATACATATCTATCAACAAGTGAATCTAAAAATTAAGGGAATTAAAAATTTGATCAACAGAATAAACTGGTGAATATAATAGAATCAGGAGCACAGAAAGGGAGTGGACTGATAATTCTCAGGGGGAAAGGGGTGAGGGGTGTACAGGGAGAGACTGGACAAAAATCATACACCTATGGATGAAATCAATGGGAGGGAGGTAAGGGCAGAGGGAAGGGTGGGAGCTGGGTGGAGGGGTGCTATGGAGGGGAAAAAAGAGAAACAAATGTAATAATCTGAATAATAAAGATTTAATTATAAAAAAAAAGAGAATAGATATGTGTGTGTGTATGAGCTAGGGACAATTAGATTCTGCAGGTCCTCCAAGGGGCTGCCAAACTGAGCAGTCTTAGATGGCAGAGCCTATGCACAAAGCAAACACTACTGGGAAGCCAGTGCGGGCACAGAGACCACACCATCTTGAGACTAGGATCCTGTCCTCAGCACCACCCATTTGCATCTCAGACACAAACCAGGGCCCTGCAGCCACTAGGGACAGAGAACTGCAACCATAGCTTCAGACCAACAGTAAGAATCCAGACTTCCCTGCAGATTTCTTTGAGTCAAAGAGCCTATCCCCTCTCCACAGGATTGCAGATAGCACCGTAGTAACTGAGAGACCGGCCCCTTGCTCAGGCTGCAGCACCCCTATGGGAATTTGAGTTTGGATAGCAGCGCTGTTATGGGAATTTGAGCCTGCACATACACAGAGACTGGAATTCGCTCACCGCAACACAATTGGGCAACCAAACCCAAAGCACACACAGGGTGGCAGTGCCATCTGACTTCTATTCTGGGCAAGTGCACACAGAAGTCTGTTTTCTGCAGCACACATGGAAGTCTGTTTTCAGCAGTTCATATGGAAGTCTGTTTTCCACAGAGTATGCATGCCACAGAGCTACTGTGCAACCCAGTCCCCATGGTGACTGGGACCCAGATTCTGACTTGACTGTTTCTTATTTGTGCGCCTGGAATCCCTGACTCACAGTGCATTCACACTAAGAGCCAGTGATTCCAATTCTTGTTGCATGCGCACACGGGGACCCTGATTCTCAGTGAGAAGCCACATGAGGCAACTCTGATACTCGATTTTTGGGAAACTGACTCCTGGCATGCGCTAGGGGACTAATTTTCGGCACACACCAACAGCATAGTGCAGGTGGGGTCCCTGATTCTAGGTGTAGACACGAGACCACACTGAATACTGGTTACACTGACCCTGGGTGAGCCTTGTTCCCACTAAGGCACGGGCAGCCACACGTCCTAGTGTCGGAGCACTTCAGTGACACTCAGGTGGTGCTGAGCTCCCACAGCACATGGCCCAGGTCCACGCAACTTGAAGTTTCAATCTTCTGGTGATAGTCAGAATGGGAAGTCAATACAATCCCCAGAGGAAAGAAAATGAGGAGTTGCCAAGAAAGAAAATTTAGTGAAACTGAAGCATGTAACATAACCGAAAAATAATTCAGAGTAATGCTCGTGGAATTCATACATCAGATGGATGAGAAAATCCACAACCTATGCAAGAATTAGAAAGTAATGAAAAGGGATATGGCTATAATAAAAAACACCATGGAAAGTTTCAATAGTAGAGTAAAAGAAGCAAAGGACCAAATTAGTGAGTTAGAAGATAAGGTAAAGAAACAAGCTCAATCTGAATGGCAACTGGAAAAAAAAATTAAAATGCAGGAGAAGAGCCTAAGGGAGCTTTAGGACAACATAAAACAAAGTAACATATGTGTAATAGGGCTGCCAGAAGGACAAGAAGAGCAGCAAGGATTAGAAAAATCTATTTGAAGAAATAATGACAGAAAACTTCCCAGATATGGGAGCAAAATGAACCCCAAAAGACCCGCATCAAGACACGTCATAATTACAATGGCAAATGTTAACAAAGAGAGAATTTTAAAGGCTGCAAGAGAGAGAGACAGAGAGTTACTTACAAAGGATCCCCCATCAGATTATCAAATGATTTATCAACAGAAATACATCAAACTAGAAGGGAATGGAAGGAAGTATACAAAATGTGGCAAAGCAAAGGACTGAATCCAAAAATATTCTATCCAGCAAGACTATCGATCAAAATTGAAGGGGAAATCAAGAGCTTCGCAGACAAAAAAAAAAAGGCTAAGGAAGTTTATCACTAAACTCCAGCAATGTAAGAAAAGCTAAAAGGAATGCTGTAAAAAGAAGAAATGAAAAGGTAAAAAGAAATACAGGCACAAAAATAGAAATGATTACAAACAAGTACCTTTCAATAATAACTTTAAACCTAAGTAAACTAAATGCTCCAATCAAAAGACATTGAGTGGCTCAATGGATAAAAAAACATGACTCATATATATGTTGTCTATAAGAGACCCACCTCAGAACAAGGAACTCACACAGACTGAAAGTGAAGGAATAGAAAAATATCTTTCAGGCAAATGGAAATGAAAAAAAAAAAAGCTGTGGTAGCAATACTTATATCTGACAAAATAGACCCCAAAATGAAGGTAATAACAAGAGGTAAGGAAGGCCACTTCATAATACTAAAGGGATCAATGCAACAATAGGATATAACCCTGATAAACATATATGCACCCAATGCAGGAGCACCCGAATACATAACAAACTCCTGGAAGATATCAAGGGAGAGATCGACAACAATACAATCATAGTAGGGGTCTTTAAAACACCACTGGCATCACTGGATAAATCCTCTATTCCAGTGGTTCTCAACCTTTTTTAATGCTGTGACCTTTTAATACAGTTCCTCATGTTGTGGTGACCCCCAATCATAAAATTATTTTCGTTGCTACTTCATAACTGTAATTTTGCTACTGTTAATGAATCATAATGTAAATATCTGTTTTCCAATGGTCTTAGGTGACTTTGCTAGCAGTTTTCAACCTGTGGGTCACGACCCACAAGTTGAGAACCGCTGCTGTAGAGCCTACGACTATCAGAAAACACAGATATTTACATTATGATTCATAACAGTAGCAAAATTACAGTTATGAAGTAGCAACGAAAATAATTTTATGATTGGAGGTCACCACAACATGAGGAACTGTATTAAAAAAGGTTGAGAACCACTGCTCTAAACAAAAAATCAGCAAAGACACAACAATCCTAAATGACTCACTAGATCAGATGAACTTAACTGACATCTTCAGAATATTGCATCCCAAAGCCACAGAATATATGTTCTTCTGAAGTGCACATGGGACATTCTCAAAAATAGATCACATATTGGGTCACAGACAATGTCTTCCCAAATTCAAGAAGATTAAAATCATACCAAGCATTTTCTCAGGCCACAGTGCCATAAAATTATAAATAAACTACAATAAAAACAATCCAAAAAAGTCAAACACTTGGAAGTTGAATAGCATGCTATTAAATAATGACTGGGTTGCCAATAAGATCAAAGAAGGGATTAAAAGCATCCTGGAAACTAATGACAACAAAAACACAACAATCCAAAATACATGGGACACAATGAAAGCAGTCCTGAGAGAGAAGTTTATAGCTCTACAGGCCTACCTCAAAAAACAAGAAAAAATGGTAGTAGATCATCTAACTCTACAACTCAAAGAATTAGAAAGAGAGCAACAAGAATAGCTCAGAGTGAGCAGAAAGAAGGGGATAATAAAGATCAGAACAGAAATAGATGACATAGAGATAAAAAACAAAATACAAAAGATCAATGAAACCAAGAGCTTGTTCCTTGAAAGGATAAACAAGATTGATGAACCTCTACTCAAGCTCACCAAGAAGCAAAGAGAGAGAACTCAAACAAAATCAGAAATGAGAGAGGTGAAATAATAACAGACCCCACAGAAATACAAATGATTGTTAAAAAAAATATTATGAACAATTCTTCTCCAACAAACTAGACAACCTGGAGGAAATGGACATATTCCTGGAAAAATACAACCTTCCAAAACTCAATCAGGAAGATTCTAAAAATCTCAATAGACCTATAACTATGGAAGAAATTGAAGCAGTCATCAAAAAACTCCCAGCAAACAAAAGCTCAGGGACAGATGGCGTCACAGGAAACATTAAAGGAAGAACTAAAACCTATCCCCTTCAGACTATTCCAAAAAATTCAAGAAGAAGGAACACTTCCAAGCTCCTTTTAGGAAGCCAGTATCACCCTAATACCAAAACCAGATAAAGACAACAAAATGAAAAAGAATTATAGGCTAATATCTCTCATGAACATAGGTGCCAAAATCCTCAACAAAATTCTAGCAAATTGGATCCAGCAATACATCAGAAAAATCATATATTATGACCAAATAGGATTTATCCCAGAGATGCAAGGATGGTACAATATCCACAAATCAATAAATGTGATACATTACATAAACAAATTGAGAGATAAAAACCACATAGTTTTATCAATTGATGCAGAAAAAGCATTTGACAAAATCCAACACTCCTTCTTGATAAAAACTCTAAGCAAGGTGGGAATAGAAAGATCATATCTCAACATAATAAAAGCCATATATGAAAAATCCACAGCCAACATCATACTCAATGGGCAAGAACTAAAACCATTTCTACTAAGAACAGGAACAAGACAGGGATGCCCATTCTCACCACTCCTGTTCGACATAGTACTGTAAGTACTAGCTATCAGACAACAAGAAGAAATAAAAGGCATTCAAATTGGAAAAGAAGTAAAACTGACCTTATTTGCAGATGACATGATATTGTACATAGAAAACCCTAAAGACTCCATCAAAAAGTTATTAGACTTAATAAATGAATTTGGCAATCTAGCAGGATACAAAATTAATGTCAAGAAATCTATGGCATTTCTTTACACCGATAGTGAACTTATATAAAGAGAGACTAAAAAAGGAATCCCATTTACCATCACACCAAAAAAATAAGATACCTAGGAATAAACTTAACTAAGGAGGTAAAAGATCTATATGCAAAAAAACTACAGGACACTGAACAAAGAGATAGAGGAAGACATAAACAGATAGAAGAACATACCATGTTCATGGATTGGTAGAATCAACATCATCAAATGTCCATACTACCCAAAGCAATCTACAGATTCAATGCAATCCCCATTAAAATACTAATGGCATATTTCACAAACGTACAATGAACTTTCCAAAAATTCATCTGGAATAAGAAAAGACCCCGAATAGCTGCAGCAATCCTGAGAAAGAAGAACAAAATAGTTGGCATCTCAATACTAGATTTCAAGCTGTATTACAAAGCCACTGTTCTCAAAACAGCCTGGTACTGGCACAAACATAGACATATAAACCAAAGGAATGGAATAGAGAATCTAGATATTGACCTAAACCACTACGCTCAATTAATATTTGACAAAGAAGGCATGAACATACAATGGAGTCAAGACAAGCTCTTCAACAAATGGTGTTGGGAAAATTGGACAGATACATAAAAAAAATGAAATTAGACCACCAACTTACACCATGCACAAAAATAAACTCAAAATGGATACAGGACTTAAACATAAGATGGAAAACCATAAAAATATTACAGGAATCCACAGGCAGAGGAATATCAGACATATGCCTAAAGAACTTCACTGATACTGCTCCTAGGGCAATGGAAGCTAAAGAGAAAATAAACAAGTGGGACTACATCAAAATAAAAAGCTTTTGCACGGCAAAAGAAACTATCAACAAACAACAAAAAAGCCCATATGTTCTCTGTGGGAGAACATATTTGCCAATGACATCACTGATAAGGGTTTAATCTCCAACATTTCTAAGGAACTCATACAACTTAACAAAAGGAAGATAAAAAATCCAATAAAAAAATTGGCAAAGGACCTAAATATACACTTTTTGAAGGAAGACAGAAGGAAGACCAAAAGACATATGAAAACATGCTCAAAGTCACTAATTATCTGAGAGATGCAAATCAAAACAACAATGCGGTATCATCTCATACTTGTCAGAATGGCAATCATCAACAAATCAACAAACTACAAGTGTTGGTGAGGATGTGGAGAAAAAGGAACCCGCATGCACTGCTGGTGGGAATGCAGACTTGTGCAGACACTGTGGAGGACAATATGGAGTTTTCTCAAAAAACTAAAAATGGAACTCCCATTTGACTCAGTGATCCCACTTTTAGGAATATATCCTAAGAAACTAGAAACACCAATCAGAAAGTATATATGCACCCCTATGTTCATAGCAGCACAATTTATCATATCTAAGATTTGGAAACAGCCTAAGTGCCCATCAGCAGATGAGTGGATTAAAAAACTGTGGTACATCTACACAATAGAATACTAGGCTGCAGTAAAAAAGGCGTTCTTACCATTTGCAACAGCATGGATGGAACTGGAGATCATTATGCTAAGTGAAATAAGCCAGTCAGAGAAAGATAAGTACCACATGATCTCACTCATTTGTGAAATATAATGAACAACATAAACTGATGAACAGGGACAGATCCAGAGACAGAGAAACATTGATCAGAGCATTAAACCTCAGAGGGAAGGCAGGGGAGGGTGGGGGAAAAGAGGAAGATCAACCAAAGGACTTGTATGAAAGAATATAAGCCTAACCAATGGACATAGACAACAGGGGGGTGAGGGCATGAGTGGGAGGAGGGTTGGGGAGTTAATGAAAGGATGAAGACATATATGTAATCTTATCTAATAAGAGAGTTATATGCAAATTGACCATACTTCTGCCACACCCACCAGCCACGCCAACCAGCCAATCAGGAGTGAGTATGCATATTAACCCAAACAAGATGGCTACAGCCACAGAGAGAGCAGGAGGGAGGCTTGGGTTGCCCTGCGATGGAGGAAGCCAAGCTTTCCACACACCTTGGCCAGCCCAGGCCTCTGCTTAAGGCTACAAAGTTTCAATTATAGAAGATAAATAAATTCCAACATAAATGGCTTTCACCATGGAGCGAGCAGAAGGCTTAGCTCCACTCCAGGCTACAGAGTTTCAATTGTCAAGATAAATAAATCCTAGATACCAGGGCCTCCACTTGGGTCACAGGCCCCTCGCCCAGGCCACCCCATGTCCCAAGAGAACCCCCACTCTGATCTGGACACGCTTCAGGGCAAACCAGCTGGCCCCCACCCATGCACCAGACCTCTATCCTAATAAAAGAATAATATGCAGATTGACCATCATTCCAACACACAAGATGACTGCCCCCATATGGTCAAAGATCCTGCTCCCATGTGGACACAAGATGGCCACCGCAAGATGGCCAGGAGGGGAGGACAGTTGTGAGGGACCAGGCCTGCAAGGGAGGGCAGTTGGGGTGATCAAGCTTACAGAGGAGGGAAGTTGGGGATGACCAGGCCTGCAGGGAAAGGCAGTTGGGGAGGGTGACCAGGCCTACAGGGGAGGGCAGTAGGGGCAAATAGGCTGGCAGGGGAGCAGTTAAGCATCAATCAGGCTGGCAGGGGAGTGGTTAGGGTGTGATCAGGCTGGCAGGCAGAATTGGTTAGGGGCAATCAGGAAGGATTAAAGAGGGTGCAGGCTGGGCTGAAGGACACCCCCCCCTCTTGTGCACAAATTTCATGCACCGGGCCTCTATTACCTTAATAAATAAAGAAATTAAAGAAACCCATGGTACATCTACACAATGGAATACTATGCTGCTGTAAAAAAGAAAGTTCTCTTACTATTTGTAGCAGCATGGATGGACCTGGAGAGCATTATGCTAAGTGAAGTAAACCAGTCAGAGAAAGATAAATATCACATGATCTCACTCATTTGTCGAATATAATGAACAACATAAACTGATGGACAAAAATAGACCCAGAGACAGAGACACATCAAACAAACTGTCAAATCTCAGAGGTAAGGCAGGGGAAGGTGTAGGGGGTGGATAAGAGATCAACCCAAGGACTTAGATGCATGCATATAAGCGTAACCAATGGACTCAGACACTTGGTCTGTGAGGGCATATGCTAGGGGTGGGAGTGGGTGGGGGAGAGGTCAATAGGAGGAAAAGGAGACATAGTAATACTTTCAACAATAAAGAATTTAAGTAACCACCTTAAAAAAATAAAAATGCTGTGACACATCTATATCTTGGAATAATATATAGATCCTATCCTTGGAATAATATATAATCCTGTGCAATTATCCTTTTGGACAGCATGGAGGGACCTGGAGAGCATTATGTTAAGTGAAATAAGCCAGTCAGAGAAAGATAAGTATCACATGATCTCACTCATATGTGGCACTTAATGAACAAAATAAACTGATGAACAAAATAGATCCAGAGACACAAAAACATAGAACATATTGTGGAATCTCAGAGGGAAGGCGAGGGCAGGTGGGTGCATGGGAAGTAATCAACCCATGGATGCAGGCAATGGGGTGGTGAAGGTTGGAGTGTGTTAGAAGAAGTCAGTGGGGGAAGGGAGGACATATGTAATACTTCCAACAATAAAGATACATTAAAAAATAAAAGACTGCCACGACCGGTTTGGCTCAGTGGATAGAGCGTCGGCCTGCGGACTGAAGGGTCCCAGGTTCAATTCTGGTCAGGGGCATGTACCTTGCTTGTGGGCACATCTCCAGTAGGGGGCGTGTACGAGGTGGCTGATCGATGTCTCTCTCTCATCGATGTTTTTGACTTTCTATCCCTCTGATTAAATAGAGATGGAGCTGAATGAAACCTGGGCACAGGCCAGTTGGTGAAAAAAGAGCCCACATTTACCTCATGGTTCCTTATATCTCACGCACAGGTGGGCAGGAGCCACTGAGCAGGTGCAGGGTGTGTGTGGTCTTTTATGGGATAGGCTGTAATCTTGGCAACCTCATTACCACAAAGGACAGTCATTGTATGCCTGAAGTTATCCATGAATGTAAGGGGAAATGGGAAATACACAAAGCTTCTACATTTGCACTTCAATATAAAACTTACTGTTTTAAAATCAATATTCTAAAGTAAATGTATTTATACTATTTTTAATATTTTAAGATGGATTTTGGCTGAAAAACAAAAGACTTGTTTCTCAACCCACAGCCACACCATCTACATCGAAAGAATGGTAAAGGTGCCCCATCACAGAGCTTCCTAACTTACTGAGGAGTTGGGTCAGGGGCCTGGGCAGGGGCTGGGTTAGCAATGGAAGCCTGCAAGCCATCCCCTCAGGTCATGTGCCCACTCCACTGAGTTCCAAGCCCTGTAACCTGGGAAAGCAGGGCATGGGGAATCCTCCCTATACCTTGTATCTCTTGAGGCAGGACCCCTTCTCTTCTTATCTCTATTGCCTGTGCCCTGGTGCTAGGTGCTATAATGGCCCAGGCCCCTTTCTCCCCTGAGATGCTCCCTGTCAATGGACATGCTCCGTGTCACAGCCTAGTGAAACCAGCGCCCTCATTGAGGTGTGTTCTCTTGCTGACAGTTTTACAAAGGATCCGGCCGACTCCAGCCTGTGACCTGAGATCAACAGTGGGACCCAGTCCTGATCCTGAGCTCCCTGCTGTGTCCATGGGGCGGGGCTGGAGTGGGGTAGGGGGCGGTAAGGATTCTATTTGATAGAGTCTTACTTGATTTCTGGTGTTGGCTTCTTTGGTTTTCATGGATAGACCTTGGGTTTTATAGGTCTTCTCTGTTGCGTAAAAGATGACAGGAAATTTTGTTTGTTACTTTTTTCTATTTGTCTGCTTTGAGCTTAAACCGATTTAAGGGTTCATTCCCACGGGAAAGAGACAGCTCTGCGAGGTGGCCAGTGAACAGTGACTCTGTGTTTACCGAGCACCGTGAACGTTTAGAATTGGAGCTACTAGCCTGCATGTCGAGGTCTCTGTAGTTCAGAAAGGCCTTCACTATCATGGAATATGAGTTACCTTTTCCTGTTTCTGGATGGCACTGCCAAATATCTGCATTATAAAAAGCCAAGTGACCAACTGTCCGTTCGTCTGACTGACCGGCCAGTACATATGATGCGCACTGGCAATTTAAAAATAAACATTGACTTGCACATGTGTGATAATATAAAGCTCTCATTTGCGCCAATTGCACGTGATGCAAAAGCAAAGTGTGGACAAGGAGCCCAGAATGCTGGTGATCCTTGAGCCCTGGCAAAGGTCAGAGATATGCACAGACTGTTTAGTTGAGACAATGGTAGCTGAAGCAACTTCCCCACCAGTCATGTAAATCCTTACTGATAAGAGAGTCTGCCTGTTACTGGAAACCATCTGCCTAAGGGCTATAAGTATATCCCAAACTGAATAAAAGGAAAGAAAGGCCTGAGCACTAGTGGAGTTCTTTTTGCGTTGGACCTGGCCCTCCAATTTCCAAATTATTATTTCTTGTCTCATCTCTATTATTTGCCCTTCTCCAAGCCTGAACTCTGAACCACATGAGACATTTCACAAGAATGTATCTGAAGACCAACTATTGGCACTTTGCTATTATATCATGTTGTTATTGTTTATTTATTAATCAATTTACATATTATTTTCATATATATTTTACTAATTTTCTTTCATCACTGATACAACCATTATAGAAAGGCAAATAGCAACATTAAAAGATTTTGTATTTTAATTTTATAATACTATATTATATATACTATTTTAATATATAATTACTGCACTAATCTTCTAAATAATTTCCTTTCAATATGCATGAATCAGTGCACAGGCCACTAGTTAGATTATAAAAGCACTTAAAGGAGCACTTTTATGATTGGCTTAGAGATAATGAGCATCTTGTACAAATGGAATATTTTTAAATTCCAAAAGCTAAGGAACCTTAACTTTTAATACTTTCAAAGGACAATAGAAAAAAAGGTTTTGTAAATTCACTCAGAAATATTTTAAAGATAAGTTCACACTATTTAGGCAAATAAGACTAGGTTAATATTTGTAAACTAATTTAGTAAAAAATTTATGTGTTAATCCTCACTCTGTTGTGCCCAGAGTTTGGGGTCCCCAATGATCCACCACTAAGGAGCCTTTTCCGATGCAAAAGCAAAGAGTCTTTATTCAAACCCGGGTTTGGCTCTCAGCCTCTTTTTTTTTTTTTTTAATATATTTTATTGATTTTTCATAGAGAGGAAGGGAGAGGGACAGAAAGTCAGAAACATCGATGGGAGAGAGACATCGATCAGCCGCCTCCTGCACACCTCCTACTGGGGATGTGCCGGCAACCAAGGTACATGCCCCCGACCGGAATCGAACCCGGGACCTTCTAGTCCGCAGGCCAATGCTCTATCCACTGAGCCAAACCGGTCCCAGCTCTCAGCCTTTTTCTGACGCAGCAGTGAGGCGAGAGAGCGAACCAGGCGGGAACAATGAGTTTTATGGGGTAGGATAATTAGGGGGCTTGGGAAAGTGATGAGGGTTACAGAGATTGGTCACTTGAATTGGGGTCTTTTTATGGTTAAACCTAATTAGGACCTTAGCTGTGTCCCTGGAGCTTCATTGGTCCTTCCAGGTGGGGGTCGGGTAAGTTAAGACATTGCTGGCACACCTGTGGCCACTCCCAGAAAGGGGAGGAGTTTAGACAGGGGTCCCAGCCCTACAGGACAAGATGGAGGGGAGCTCATTTCCTTTCATTCCGCCCTTGTCTTGGGACACATGTCTCAACCCTGAGACGTGATGCATTTCTGCCTCTTCTTCTGTTGCTAGAGGCTGGTACTGGGCTTGTAACCATTAATTGGACTACTCCTATGTGTTCCTTGACAAATTGGGCCAGTTTGTAAATAATACAAGGACCAAAAGTTAACAGCATTAAGGAGATTATAAGGGGTCCAATGAGGGTGGAAATTAGAGTAGTTAACTTTGGGGATCAATTAAACAGTGATTCATACCAAGACTGAGACTGCTCCCTTCTAGCCTACGCTTCTGCTATCCCTCTTAACGAGAGCCATGGATTCCTTGACAACTCTCAGGCAGTGAAGTCTGACTCTGGGTCAGGTTCCCTGTGGTGGGTGGACCCAGGTCGAGACGCAGTCTACTTTGAGGGCGGTGAAGGTCGTCAGCACTACGACGTAGGGACCCTTCCAGCCTGGCTCAAGGGTCTCCCGGTGATGTCTCCTGACATAGACCCAGTCCCCAGGCTTATGCTGATGAGGAGTCCGGGCTGGGCCGGTTTCATAGATGGCGTAGAGGCACGGTCAAATGTCCTTGTGCGCCCTCTGGAGCTCTCTCAAGGAAAGAAACAGTTCTTGACTTTCAAATTCTGCAAGAAATTTGGCTTTAAGATTAGGGATAATAGGGGGTGGCCAGCCGAACATGATTTCATAAGGAGTAAAACTCAGGGTGTAGGGGGAGTTGCTAACCCAATTAAGGGCATATGGAAGGAGAGCCACCCAGTCTCCATGGTCAATTTGGTAAGGGTCTCTTTTAGAGTTCTATTTATTTTTTCTACATGCCCTGAACTTTGGGGCCTATAAACACAATGTAATTTCCAATTTGCCCCAATGGCCTTGGCCACTGTCTGTGTTAACTGTGAGATTGTCCGACCCTATCACAGTGGGAAAAATGTACCTGGGCAAGATGTCTTCCAGCAGCCTATTAGCTACCATCTGAAACTATTTCATGCTTAGTTGGGTATGTTCCTACCCATCCAGAGAAGGTACCTACAAATACTAAAATATATTTATAGCCATACTTTCCTGGTTTAATTTCAGTGAAGTCGACCTCCCATTGTGCTCCAGGCTTGGTTCCTCTGAGCCGGGTTCCTTTTTCACTTGGCCTGGTTCTCCAGTTCGTGAGTTGACAGGTCTTGCAGGTGGATACAACTTGTTCTATTTCGATGTCCTGTTGGTGGGTCTTAATTCTGCTGTGTCGGATTAATTCCTTTAATTTAATTAATTCCTTTAATTTGCGTGCCCCCAGGTGAGTGGACCAGTGCATGCATTCTAACACTGTAACCCAAGCCAGTCCGGTAGTATGAGCTCCTTGTTTGGTGTATACCACCATCCTTTAATTTCCTGGACGTGGGGAAGCCTCCTGATCCACTGCAGCTCTTCCTGAGAATACCCAGGCTGATCTGGCAAGACTGGGTCCCCGGGGACACACGTCTCAACCGTGAGTTGTAAGGCCATGGTAGGGACCAAAGTGAAGGCCTCTGCTTTGGCTGCCTGATCAGCCTTTTGGTTACTTCTTGCCACTGGGTCATCTGCCTTCCGGTGCCCTTGGCAGTGGATAATGGCTAGCTTAGCAGGGAGCCACAAAGCCGCAAGCAGGTCAGGAATTTCCTATTTATTCTTTATTGTCCATCCCTTTGCTGTCAATAGCCCTCTCTCCTGATAGATCGCCTCGTGAACATGAGCTGTAGCAAATGCATAATGGCTATCTGTGTAGATGTTAAGCCGTCTCCCAGCCCCCAGTGTCAGTGCTTTGGTGAGTGCAATGAGTTCTCGCTGAGCTGATGTCCCAGGGGGTAGAGCCCCTGCCCATACAGTGTTCGTGTCGGTGACCACTGCTGCACCCGCATACCTGTACCCATCTCGCATGAAGCTACTTCAATCCGTGAGCCAGGTGGCCTCTGCATCAGGGAGGGGCCGGTCAGTCAAGTCTTTCTGGAGTCCATGCACCTGCTCCGGGATTCCCACACAGTCATGTAGCGGGGCATCTAGGTCAGGGTCAGGCAGCAGGGTAGCGGGGTTGAGGGCCACACTTGAATGGAACCGCACTCTAGGAGGGTTGAGCAGCAAACTTTGATAGTGAGTCATACGTGCATTGCTAGGCTATTTTAGGACCCCCTCAATGGCATTCGGGATTGTAATCCAGATCTCCTGTCCTAGGGTCAATGTGTCGGCATCCGGGGCAGCAATAGCCAGCCGACCCTAGGAACTCCCTTACTTCTCTTCGGGGGGTGGGGGCAGGGATCTTCAGGACAGTTTCTTTTCTAGCATCTGATAACCGCCTCTGTCCACTCTCCAGGATGTATCCCAGGTAACTCACCCTCTCTTGGCATATTTGAGCTTTCTTTGTGGAGGCCCGATACCCTAAGGTCCCCAGGGTGGCCAACAGGTCTCTGGTCCCCTGCTCGCAGTCTTTGGCAGTATCGGTGCAAATCAAGATGTCATCTACATACTGAAGGAAGGTGAGAGTGGGGTGCTCTCTCCTGTACTCACTAAGGTCTTCGTGCAGTGCCTCGTGGAAGAAGGTAGACGAATTCTTGAACCCTTGGGGCAGTCACGTCTAGGTTAGTTGTCCACTGTATCCCTCCTCTGGGTTGTGCTATTCAAAGGCAAACAGGGGTTGGCTTTGAGACGCTAGTGGCAGGCTGAAGAAGGCATCCTTCAAGTCTAGTACAGTACACCAGACTCTAGAGGGTGTCAAGGAACTTAGGAGAGTGTATGGGTTAGGAACAGTTGGATGTATATCCATGGCTCTCTTATTTACTTCCCGGAGGTCCTGCACCAGTCGATAGTCATTGGTGTGAGGCTTTCTGACTGGGAGAAGAGGGGCTGTTCCAGGCAGATTGACAGGGGACTAGTACCCCTAGACTTCGCAGTCTCCTGATGTGAGGCTGGATTCCCTTCCGGGCCTCCCGGGACATAGGATACTGCTTGACTCTTACTGGGCCTTCTCCAGGCTTTAGCTCCACCAGGATTGGGGCCCTGTGAGCAGCCAGTCCAACTCCCCCCATCTCTGCTCAAGCTGTGGGGAATTCTTGCAGCCACCTGTCCACAGTGCTTTCTACTGGGGGCACCCCTGGTGGAGACGATACTCATCCTCCAGTCTGAGTCAGAACCTGCATGGTGTGGCCTTTACCATTGGTGACCTGGGGTCCCCCTTGTCTGAAAGTTATTTGGGCTCCAATCTTGGTTAGCAAGTCCCAAAGACTCTTTTCTCCAAATCTATCTATATTCTGCAGTTTCTTTCTGATGTCTGCAGCTGACTGGTTTATAAAACTCATGACTACAGCTGCCTTATTCTCAGGTCCATGGGGGTGTAAGTGCGGCATGCCTCCATGAAACATTCTAAGAAAGCAGCTAGAGACTCATCCCTTTCCTGCTGTATGTTCCCTACCTTGGTCAAATTGGTAGGCTTTCTAGCAGCCATGAGGAGACCCCCCCCATTAGAGTCTGGCGGTAGACCCGGAGCCTCTCCTTACCTTCTGCCGTGTTGAAGTCCCATTCAGGTCTAGTCAGGGGAAAGGAGGTGTCTATCTGAGCCTGGTTGGTGCTAGGGTTCCCGTCCATGCCTGGGACTAGCTTCCAGGCCTCATTGAGGATCCTCTCTCTCTCCTTGGTGGTGAATAGGACCTGCAAAAGCTGCTGACAGGTATGCTGATGGGTGAAAAGAACAAGAATCTAACAAATCGATGAGCCCTGCCGACTTCTCGGAGAACTTAGGATTCTGGGTTTTCCAGTTATAAAGGTCACTAGTGGCAAAAGGCCAGAAGTGGTGGGGCTGATTTTCATCCGCATCCGGGGGGCCTGCAGCTCGCAAGGGCAGAGTCTTAATGGTGGAGTCAGGGGCTGCAACATGCAGTTCCCTCTGAGCCCTTTGCCTGGTAAGAGGTGGGCTTCCTACGGGAACTGCGGCCATACCCGGAAGCCCGCCCCCTGCCTTCGCAGGAAGCCCGCCCCCTTCCGGTAACCTGGGGAATTGGTACGGGGGAGGGAAAATTAACTCTTCTCCTGTTCCCCACTGTAAAACCGGGTGGAGGGGATCAGGAGCTGATGGCAGGGTGTCTTCCTTCTCCTTCTTCTCTGAAGTAACCGCCTTCTTTTTCTTCTCCGTTTCCTGCAAGGCAAGAATGGGTTCCGGCTCCAGAGGGCGCGGAGCTAGGAAAGGTTTAATCCAGACGGGAGGGTTCTCTACGAGATCCTGCCAAGTAATAATGTAAAGGAGTTGATTAAGATGGCCTCCCCTTGGCCGAGAAACGATTTTTCTGACCCGGCGAATGGTGGGGAGGTCAAGAGTCCCTTCTGGAGGCCATCTGGTATTGAGGGCCAGCCACATGCTGGAACAAAATTTTTGCCATCTGCTTTTCTTCACTTCTAAACTAAGGTTGTTAGCCCTTCTCTTAACCTCTCTAAAATGATCAACCATAATACTCAAGGGGGTAGCCTGAGTCTGTCCCATAATTTCTGTCCAATGAGCTCACAAAAGTACACAAAAAGACACAAACTGATCAAACATAAAAACATCCAAAGCAGCCTTCCTGACCCGCGGAAATAAAACGATCACTGGATGATGGCCGAGCGCCAACCCGTAGGAGCCACCCACTTCGTCCCAGAGGTTTGAGGGGATTCCATATCCTTCCTGTGAGGGGATTCCACATCCTTCCTGTGAGGGGATTCCACGTCCCTCGTGGGGAAGCAGAGCATCCTCTGACCCCCTCCCCCCACCCGAGATCCACTAGTGCGTCTACCTAGACCATTTCGGGCACTACAGACTTCAGAAGCCAGCTCGCACACAGAACAGAAACAGACAGACACTTACCACCGCGGTCAGACAGACTCTCCGGATCGGGGTCCCTCATGGTATTGGGAATCCTGGACGAGCCCCCAAATGTTGTGCCCAGAGTTCGGGGTCCCCAATAATCCACCACTAAGGAGCCTTTTCCGATGCAAAAGCAAAGAGTCTTTATTCAAAACCAGGTTTGGCTCTCAGCCTCTTTCTGACGCAGCAGCGAGGCGAGAGAGCGAACCGGGCAGGAACAATGAGCTTTATGGGGTAGGATAATTAGGGGGCTTGGGAAAGTGATGAGGGTTACAGAGATTGGTCACTTGAATTGGGGTCTTTCTGTGGTTAAACCTAATTAGGACCTTAGTTGTGTCCCTGAAGCTTCATTGGTCCTTTCAGGTGGGGAGGTCGGAGAAGTTAAGACATTGCTGGCACAGTATAATTAATAAAACATATAATTAATATGCTGGCCTGGTCACCCCTAACTGTGACCAGGGGTTACAGGGGTCCCCTTTTCTCATCCCAGAAAGGGAGGGGTTTAGGCAGGGGTCCTAGCCCTACAGGACAAGATGGAGGGGAGTTCATTTCCTTCCAACCCTAGGATATTTATCCATTTACTTTTGGACAGAGTGGAAGGGAAAGGGAGAGACAGAACCAGATGTGAGAGAGACACAGGAAGTGGCTGCCTCCTGCCCAGACTTCCACCAGTCTCAGGGGACCTGTGACCAGGCATGTGCCCTTGATACAGTCTCCTTTAAAACTGATCAAAAAAAAATCACACTGAACAAAAGGGTCAGAAGGCCTCTATTTAAGCAAATACTTAGCAAAAAGTGGGGCAAACCTCCACAGCAGAACAAATATTCATGTTTGAAAATCACAATTTCTAATGGCAGCAGAAAACATGTGTGAAATTTTCTTGACTTGATTTGGTTGATTTGAAAGGGTTTGATTGGAAATTCTCCATCCTTTTTCCTTTCCTAGTTTGCTCATAGTAGACATTTAAGGGTAGTATGCTGAACTCTTCTGAGCTTTATGGTTCTAAAAACAAAATCACATCTATAATAATGGCAAGACAAGGTAATCTTGGATAGCTACCCAGCTATTAAAACTTAGCCTGGGCTAGCTTATCATGAAGTCTGTGGATGATCAATTCTTCAATTTAAAAACACACACACTCATTTCATGCTACAAAAGGCGAGACTCCCACACAGCCGTTTGAAAGAGACTATCATGCAGCTCAGCCCTTGCTGGATCCATGCTCACAAGCTGACCTTCCCATGCATTGTTAGCACTAGGGCCCCCCGCCCAGCTGCTGGCTCTCCCGGGGGCCCTAGCAGGAGGGGCAGCCCATGCACAGCCTCCCCACACGGGGCCTGAGTTCAGATTCAGGGCCAGAAGGAAGAAACTCCACATGCCTCTGTGTCTGCGGGGGCCAGAAGAGTCGTACATGCAGATTAGCAGGCCAAGACCTGAGCCATAGTAGCATTTTTATTTCAGATTTTGATAACTGTTGGTATGTATTAAAAACCAAAATGACATCTTTTTAAGGCTTGCCTACATAAACAGATATCTTTTATAGTGGAAAATGTGGGGGGGAAATCACCTGTTTTGGTACAGCATTTGATAATGATAAAATGTGTCACTCTTTATAGGGCACAAAGTGCATGAGGTCTGAGTGAGGTAGAAAAAGGTCAGTGCTGCTTTTGTTTCTTTTAGAGTCATCCCAGCTTTACCCACCTGCTATCTGTCGTGGTTACCATAGTTAATATCTGCACTTGTCTCATTTTAATGTGAAGATTGGCTTCCACTTTCCTTAAGGCAGCCTCTCTTCCTCATCACAGTTCCACTGTCAGGTGCTGTTGTTGCTCCTATCAATAGTCTCAGAAATGTTATTTTAAGTGAAATTTCTAGCCTGAACTTTGATGTCATGTGGTCCCTTTGTCCTTCAACTCTTCACATTTCCTCCCTGGCCTCTCCTCGCTCTCTTATCCCAGGAAGCCTTCTTGAGCTTTGTATCCTATCTAATAAAATATTTATTTGCAAATTGACCATACCTCCTTTATACCCACCAGCCACGCCCACCAGCCAATCAGAGTGAGTATGCAACCAAGATGGCTATGGCCACAGAGAGAGCAGGAGGGAGACTTGGGTTGCCCTGCCCAAGGAGGAAGCCAAGCTTTCCCCAAACCCTGGCTGGCCTAGGCCTCCCACTTAAGGCAACAGAGTTTCAATGGCTGTGCCAGCAGAAGGCTTGGCTCTGCTCCAGGCTACAAAGTTTCGATTGTAGAAGATAAATAAATCCCAGGTACCAGAGCCTCCACTTGGGTCGCTGGGTGGCATGGTCAGCCTGCAAACCACCACAGGCCCTTCATTCAGGCCACTCCACACCCTAAGGGAACACCCACCCTGATCCAGGACACCCTTCAGGGCGAACCAGCTGGCCCCCACCCATGCACCAGGTCTTTATCCTATCTAATAAAAGAGTAATATACAGATTGACCATCATTTCAACACACAAGATGACTGCCTCCATGTGGTCAAAAGATTCTGCTCCTATGTGGATACAAGATGGCCACCACAAGATGGTCAGCAGGGGAGGGCAGTTGAGAGAGACCAGGCCTGCAGGGGAGGGCAGTTAGGGGTGACCAGGCCAGCAGAGGAGGGAAGTTGGGAGCAAACAGGCTGGCAGGGAAGCAATTAGACATTAATCAGGCTGGTAGGGGAGTGGTTAGGGGGTGATCAGGCTGGCAGGCAGAAGCAGTTAGGGGCAATCAGGAAGGCAGGCAGATAAGCAGTTGGGAGCCAGCAGTCCTGGATTGTGAGAGGTATGTCCTACCAGGATTGGGCCTAAACGGGCAGTTGGACATCCCTCAAGGGGTTCTAGGTTGGAGAGGGAGCAGGCTGGGCTGAAGGACAACCTCCCCACCCCCCACCCCCACCTCAAGCATGAATTTCGTACACCGGGCCTCTAGTACTTTAAATAATTTAACTACTCATAATTACATTTTAGAAAGCTTTATGATTTTTTATAACTTATTGTTGATTTTAATGGGTTGTTAATTTTAGTCCTGTAGTTTTATTTTGTTTAGATAGGGCTTGGCAAAGAAAAAGAAAATAAAGACAACCATATTTATCAGTGCAAAAAAAAAGTACAATATGAAATTCCTTATAAAAACTCAAAGCATCTTAGGAAGGCTTCTGATTAATGTCATTGCTGCCATACCTGTGAAAATAATGGAGCTATATCTAAGTGAGCAGTTCATTGGTCAAGATGAATCTTTATTTAAGAATAAAGGCCTGATGCACGAAATTTGGGCACAGATAGGTTCCCTTGTCCTGGCCAGTAATCAGGGCAAATCAGGTTATCCACCTACCCACCTCCTCACCTCCTCCTTCCCTTGCTCCCTCAGCCTCCGCCACTGGTTGCCCGCCATGTTCTGTGCTGCCCCTGGTAGTCAGTGCATGTCATAGCGAGTGATTGATTGAACTCCCAGTCTCTTGGTTGAACTCCTGAGGGGACAGTTTGCATATTAGCCTTTTATTATATAGGATGATCTTTTATCAGAAGGGAGGAGATTGATGGAAAAAAATTGTGTTTCAGTGAAAAATTATGTATAGTTCACAGCACCTCCTAGATGATCAGGTTTTATCCTGCTCATTGTCTTTGCATCTCTTTGTGAACTGCAGATAACTGATAGAGATACAAAATGCCTTGTCTAGTGGAGATGCAATGGATTCCCCTGATGTGGAAGGATTGATTTTGGTACCTGCTTGCACATTGGGCTGGATCCTGTGGCCTGCCTAATACTCACTCCTTACTAAGTTTTATATTCATCCAGTTTCCACCCACACCTGGCCACAGCCCTACAAATGAGCACCTGATTTTTCTCCTGCCTAACCTGACGTGGCACCACCTACATGAAAGCTGACCACCCAGGTCCTAGAGAGTCTGTAGGTTGTGTGCCCTACATAACTGGAAGATTTTCCTCTACTGACTTCTTGGAACTCACTGATTAGATACTTTCAAGGTTTAACTCCGGACTCATAGCTTTATGTTAATATTTCCTTTTTTCATATAGGCATCCCTCTTAAGCTGACTGGCCTCCAAGACCCTAAAACAACGAACATTTGCCACCACCTTCCAAAAGATGAAGCAGCACTAACCAGCACCCCTGAGATCACTCTCAGGCCCTGCTTAGCTCCACAGGGGACAGGCTGGCTTCTCAGTTGTTCAACAACAATTGATATTCTTGGGAACAACCATGCTGTATTATATTCAAGCCTTGTGCATCTAAGAGCAGTGACAGTGGGAGGTTCCCACTGTTTGAGGTTTCTGGAGATGGCTATTTGCAAGGACTACCCTGTGCTTGAAGATTAGACTCACCTCCACGGTGCCTCACCACTCCCTCATTCACCTGCCTCTGTAGAGTGCCAGGACTCCTTCCACTTTGGGGCTGTTCCTCATGAATGAGCCTTTTTCCCAGTGCAGTTGGCTAAATAAAAGCATCTTCTTCATTGTCCACTGCACAATTTTAGTTTATTGTATCTTACGTAATAGAACATTTTCACATACTATTGTGCAAGTTAGGTCTCATTATCACTTAAGACAATTTAGAATTTAAAAAGGAATTGAGAGATTTAAATAATTTGAAAGTCAAAATTTTTTTCTCACAGCTTTAGAAATTAAATGTGAAAAAAACTGTTAGAACATCATATAGGGCAAGTTATTGGGCAGCCTTGACTATAGAAGTGCATACAACAGCTAAGACACCAATAAAACCTGATGTGTTTGACATTGATAGGTGAAAAGTCAGTAAACAGCCTAAATAATAAAAAACTAATATGCAAATCAACTGAACAGCAGAACGACTGGTCTCTATGACATGCACAGACCACCAGAGGGTGGACGCTCAATGCAGGAGCTGCCTCCTGGTGGTCAGTGTACTTCCACAGGCGGAGCGCTGCTCAGCCAGAAGCTAGCTCTCATCTGGCAAGCACAGCATCAATCCGTTGTACACACTCTGAGGGCTCCCAGATTGTGAGAGGGCGAAGGCCAGGCTGAGGGAGGCCACTCCTATCCCCCCACCCTGGTGCACTATTTTTGTGCACCGGGCCTCTAGTAAATAAATAAACAAAAGCCCAGAGGTGAATCTATTTCTGGAATGCTGGACTAAAAGATATGGTAGATTCTTTTCCCAAGAAAACAACCATTTAAGTGTTAGGAGAAAATTATTTTAAAAAACAATAAGGTCTCTGGAAATTGTCCTAAAGGCATACAGCAGTCAAGAAACATTCAATGAAGAAAATCTACTAAATCTCAATAAGAAATATGTAGCAACTGAGCCACTACTCATTCTTTCCTTGCTACACTCATCGCACAGAAACCCTGTTCCAGGCATTCCTCTGGATGCAGCCCAGAGTAGAGGCCACCCTCCCAGACTCTACTTGTGGGGAGGAAGCATGCAACAGCTCTCACTGTGAATGCTGGGTCCTCAATTCCCCCCTGCCCACACACACACACTTCAGCTTGCTGATAGGAGGAACCTGTTGGAGGGTGATCCAAAAAGACCCACAGTCCCTTTTTGAGAAGTGCTGTTCTGGGATAAGTAGGTTGTCCCCAAACCTAGAGGATGGTCAGAGATTGTCCCAGGAGAGTCAGGCCATGATGACTAAGAAGCTTGGCTCTGTCTGAAGGGTATTGACCTTACTGGAAACAAAGGGTGGAAAGTTCCATGTGTAAAGGTATTTTTGAAAACAATGGTTATTTTGGTTGAGAAAAACTAATAGGTGTGCATAGTTCCATGATATTAGTAGTAACAAGCAAAAGGCAGTGCAACCAGGAGTTTAACAGAAACAACCAGGAAAAGAGATAGCCAGAGAGAGGCTCCTGGGATCACAGCCCGCCCGCCTTGTGCAGGAAGTCTTTGGAGAAGCACTAGGTCACCCCCTTCCCAGGAGCAATCACAGAAGGATATGGGTCAGACTTGGAAACCCTCCCAGCTGCATGAAAACCCTCTAGACAGGGCAGGAACTCCACTGGCAAAGGACTTAATCACAACCTTTACCAAACACTGGTTGAACAATAGGTTACCCCGATGCAGGGCAATACCTAGAAAGCTGGGCTTTCCCATGAAGACACACATGTTGCTGGGAGTCCAGAAGATGTGTGCATGCTCAAGGCTGAACATCCTCAGGGTGATCAGGAGTGGAAAATTAAACCACTGGTCTCTGGCTGAACATAGGCACAAACAAACAAACAAACAAACAAACATCAAACTCCTCAAACTAATAGCAGCACCCAAGTCACAAACACATCCAATGAGAAATGTTAAAAAGCCAAACTGACCAAGGCGGTTTAAGCACAATTTTTTACTAATAAGTGGCTTATGCTGACTTGGGGGTGATCTCTAGTTAGCCAAGACAAAAGATTCTGTAAGGTTGCAAAAATCAGGATTGGGCCGGAGTTAACACAGCTCAGCTTAAAATCATATCCCCCAGTTACATCCTGTTATTGCAGTCTCAGGGTTGAGAACAGAGTGAAAACTCCCAGGGTGCCGTGACCCAGGTGCAGGCTGATAATCTTGTGTAACAAGACAGCCTGTAGCAAAATTGCAACAGGAGACATGGT
>PVJN01015070.1:0-22169 GCA_004026805.1 Lasiurus borealis | reverse complement strand
GTGTCTCCAGAAACTAACCCAGAGATAACCACCAGCCATATTCTGTTATCGTAACCCCATGGTAACTAGAAATATACAGAGTGCCGTTAATCTTATGTAAAGGTCACCGAGTTCTCAGAAAAAAACCACTAATGTGCTGATCTGGTAGAAGTCTTTGTTTCCAGACTACTATAAAAATACCCTGTAACTTGGTTCAGGGCTCTCAGTCTCTGCTCTGCTTTCAGAGTATGTTGTGAGCCCCAGCATGCTGGTGAATAAACCCTTTGCTGTTTGCATGAGAACGTCTCTTGGAGGCTTCCTTTGAGCGGCGAGCGTTTCGACCCTAACAATTCAAGGAAGACAAAGCCTGAGTAGAACATCAGAAGCTGCACACTGCAGAGGAAATAGACTTCACAGAGTTAGAGCACAAGTCACTAAACAAATAAATGACCAAGAAAATAAAACATCAACCCCTAGGGGATGGAGGAAATTAGTATCTAGAGTTGCTACAGTATACTATCTGAAACTCCAGATTTCAACAAAAACAATTTGAGACACAGAGACAAAAGTGTGACCCATGCACAGGTAAAAAGATGCCAATACAAATTGCTTTGAAGGGGCCCAGATGTTAGATTTAGTAGACAAATACTTCAAAGTAGCCATTATAAATATTGTAGGAGAACTAAAGCAAGCCATGATTAAGAATTAAGGAAAGATTTCATGACAATGTCTCATCAAATAGGAACTATAAATAAGGAGATAGAAATTTTAAAATGAACAAAACAAAAATCTGGCAATGAAAAATACAATAACCTAAATGTAAAATTCCATGGGTCTTTCAATGGTAGATTTAAATCAACAGAAGAAAGAATCAGTGACCTTTAAGACACACCAATAGAAATAATGCAATGTAAAAATCACACAGAAAGAAAAAAATAATAATAATCAGAACCTCAGAAGGATGTGAGTTGTCATTAAATGAACTAACTTATGCACCAAAACACATTCCCTCAAAAAAACATCAAAATGATTAGAAGTAATGGCTAAAAATACCTTAAATTTGATGAAAAAATAATCTATATATCTAAAAAGAATGAACTTAAAGTAGGATAAATACAAAGATATCCACATCCAGACATATCATAGTTACAATATTGAAAGCCTAAGAGAAAGACAAAACCTTAAAAGTGGCAAAAGGAAACCATGTATAATGAAAGTTCATTGGAGTGTACTGCTAAAGCCTCATATGAAACAATGGAGCCCAGGTGGCAGTGGGGACATATTCAAAGTGACTACAGTATGAAACTGTCAACTAAGAATATCACATCCAGCAAAACTACCTTTCACAAAACAAACATTTCAAAATAAAAGGAAGCTGAGATAAAGGAACTAATCACAAATGAAAGAAATGGAGGAAAACAAATGACTGGATATAGAGTTCAAAACCACGGTTATAAGGTTTCTCAAGAATTTCCAAGAAAAGATCGATAAATTTAGCGAGACCCAAGAGGAGATGAAAAAGGACCAACTAGAAATTAAATATACACTGACTGAAATAAAAAATATTATACAGAGACCTAACAGCAGACTAGAGGAAGGCAAGAATCAAGTCAAAGATTTGAAATTCAAAGAAGCAGAAAACACTCAATTGGAAAAGAAAGAAGAAAAAAGAATCCAAAAATGTGAAGATAGTGTAAGGAGCCTCTGGGACAACTTCAAGTGTACAAACATCCAAAATATGGGGGTACCAGAAGAAGAGAGAGAGCAAGATACTGAAAATCTATTTGAGGAAGTAATGACTGAAAACTTCCTACATCTGGTG
Source organism: Lasiurus borealis (assembly GCA_004026805.1). Lineage (NCBI taxonomy): Eukaryota > Metazoa > Chordata > Mammalia > Chiroptera > Vespertilionidae > Lasiurus > Lasiurus borealis. Next base: position 20,368 of record PVJN01015070.1, on the reverse strand, counting down.
AAAGAAATAGACTTACAAGTCCAGGAAGCACACAGAACCCCAAATAAAAAAAAAATCCAAAGAGGACCTCACCAAGATACATCATAATTAAAATACCAAAAGCAAAAGACAAAGAGAGAATATTAAAAGCAGCAAGAGAAAAACAGTTAATTACCTACCAGAAAGTACCCATACAACTATCAGCTGATTTCTCAATAGAAACTATTCAGGCCAGATGGAGTGGCAAGAAATATTCTTTTTTTTTAAAATATATTTTTATTGATTTTTCACAGAAAGGAAAGGAGAAGGATAGAAAGTCAGAAACATCAATGAGAGACATTGATCAGCTGCCTCCTGCACGCCCCCTACTGGAGATGTGCCCACAAGCAAGGTACATACCCTTGACCGGAATCGAACCCGGGACCTTTCAGTCCATAGGCCAACGATCTATCCACTGAGCCAAACCGGTCTCGACAAGAAATATTCTTGATGAATAGCAAGAACCTACAGCCAAGATTACTCTACTCAGCAAAGATATCATTCAGAATTGAAGGGTGGATAAAGAGCTGCATAGATAAGAAGAAAACTAAAGGAGTTCATCATCTCCAAAGCAGCATTATATGAAATGCTGAAAGATACTCTTTAAGAAGTGAAAGAAGAAAAAGGTAAAGATAAAAATTATGAACAACAAATACATATCTATCAATAAGTGAATCTAAATATCAAGTGAATTAAAAATCTGATGAACATAATAAACTGGTGAATATAATAGAATCAGAGCATAGAAAGGGAACGGACTGACAATTATCAGCGGGAAAGGGATAAGAAGGGTGCAGGGAGAGACTGGAGAAAAATCATGCACCTGTGGATGAGGACAGTGGTAGGGTGTAAGGGCACGGGGTGGGGGATGGGGAATCAGGTGGAGGGGAGCTAAGGGGGGAAATAAAGAGAAACAAATGTAATAATCTGAACAATAAAGATTTATTAAATAAAAAAAGAGGAAGAAGAAGAGGTAAAGATAAAAATTATGAACAACAAAGTGATAACAAATCCATACTTATCAACTAAAAATCAAGTAAATAAAAAACCTGATGAACAGAATAAACGTGAATATAATAGAATCACGGGTATAGAATGGGAATGGACTGACAATTCTCAGGAGGAAGGGGTGTGAGGGATGCGGGAAGAGATTGGACAAAAATCTTATACCTATGGATGAGGACAGTGGTGGGGGTTAAGGGCAGGAGGTGTGGGGTAGGGAATCAGGTGGAGGGGAGCTAAGGGGGGAAAAAAGGAGGAACATCTGTAATAAAATGAACAATAAAGATTTATTTAAAAAAAAAGAAAAAATGCTAAATTAAAAAGATAATATAACATACTTTGCGAATATTTAATTGCTCACCTTTTCCTCATAGATTCCTTAAGTCATGATTATGTCAAAAAATGATTATTACAATGGATTTTTGGGTTTATAATAGATATGATTGTAATACATATAACGATAATAAACATAAAAAAGAGGAGAAACAAAAGCAGCATACATCTTCTTCTCATGGACAGATTAAACCTTCTCCAGGATGGAGAATGGCCATTAAAACAAACCTCAATAAATTTAAGATGATTTGATATCAAACAAAGTAATTTCTTTAATAACCATGAAATGAAATTAAAAATCAATAATAGATAAACAAATACAGTAATGTTGCAGGACACAAAATCAATATATAAAAATATGTTTCTATCTACTAACAAAATATCATAAAGAGAAATGGAAAAAAAATCCCATTTACAATTGTAACAAAAATAATGAAATTCCTAGGAATAAAGTTAACAAAAGAGATGAACAACATATACACTGAAAATTGTAAGACATTGTTGAAATAAATTGAAGAAGACACAATTTCAAAGCAATCCCTATTAAAATCCTAATGGCCTTTTCACAAAAGTAGAACCACAACAAAAAGATAAAAATCTTCAACTTTGTATGGAATCACAAAAGACCCAAATAGCCAAAGTAATCCTGAAAGATTAAAAGAGAGAGAGAGAGAGTAACAAAAGAGTAATCACACTCCCTGAACACCCTGATTTCAAATTATACTGCAAAGCTATAGTAATTAGAGTTGTATGGGTTTGGCAAAAAAACAAATAAAACAGACACACAGGTCAATGGAACAGAACTGAGAGCCCAGGAATAAACCCACGCATATATTGTCAACTAATTTTTGACAAAGGAGTCAAAAACAAATGATGGAGGAAGTAAAGTCTCTTCAAAGTAATAGTCTTCATGTTAGAATTCCTAAGCATTTTTCTTATTTTCATGTGTGAAAAGGAAGGAATTGTGTAATTAGGTGCTCCAAAGTGGGAGCTTTAGATAATTTTCCTTTTGAGCTTCTACTGCTCATTTTCCTTTGGAGGTCTATTGGGCTAAATCAGGTTGATATGATTTTAAAAAGGGATACGGAGGTTGAGCTATTAATAAAAAATTGTAACCCAGTTAGTTGCAACAGTATCCAGTTAGCTTTAGAAATTTACAAATTTCTTGGATTTTTGAAGAGGAAAGGATAGTATTTCTTCAAGTCTTCAAGAAAGTTAAGAAGTCCATGTTTAGACAGAAGATGGCCAAGGTGTTTTACTTGGCACAAATAGAATTGAAGCTTGTCCTTTGAGATTTTATGTCTCTTTATGGCTAGCTAATGTAATAGGTAAAGTGACCCCCTTTGGGAGCCTAATATTACAAAGCATAAAAGTAAATATTGAATTAGAGAGGCATTACTGGGAAATTCAACACTATTTAAATCAGCCTTGAGTATCTGAGAAAAATAAGTGGAATTTTTCTTATATTCCTGTGGCATTACTGTCCAAATAAACTGAAGATCTTCCCAGGTGAAAGCAAAGACACATTGCCTGGTTTTTTCTGCAGGAATGTAGAAAAGTCACTACATAATATATAATAAAAGGCCAGCAACTGTACGATGGAACAACCAGAACAACCAGTCGCTATGAAGTACACTGACCACCAGGAGGAAGACGCTCAACGCAGGAGCCACCCTCTGGTAGTTAGTATGCTCCCACAGCAGGAGCACTGCTCAGCCAGAAGCCAGGCTTACAGCTGGCAAGCACAGCAGTGGTGGTGGTGGTGGTGGTGGTGGGAGTCTCTCCTGCCTCCACAGCAGCGATAAGGAGCGGGAGCCAAGTGGTAAGGAGCGAGGGGTCCCAGATTGTGAGATGGCATAGGCTGGAATGAGGGACCCCTACCCTGCACAAATTTCATACACTGGGTCTCTAGTCCTATATAATAAAAGGCTAATATGCAAATTGTCCCCATGGGCGCTTCGACCAACCAGGAGTTAGAGGTGTGCTGACCACCAGGTGGTCGTGGTGTCAGGCAGCTGGGGTAATGAGCCCCATAGTAGTGTTCTACCATGTGATGCCAGGCAGCCAGCCGTTAGGGACCCTACCTGTGCACGAATTTTGTGCATGGACCTCTAGTCTTTCAATGAATATACAGTATTTGCAGTCCATAGGCATAGCTGAGAGTAGAGTGTGTAGAATTGGAACCACAGGACATCTGGGAATAACTTTTATTTATTGCTGAGATCCTGTATAAATCTCCATCATTCCCATTGGATTTTTTATTGGAAGGATAGGAAAATTACAGGAGTTCATAAATGGAATTATAAGCCTCCTGTGGGTAATTGTGTACAATGGGTTTAATTTCAGGTAGTGCATCAGGTCTTAGATGATATCAATGAATATTAGGTAGAGGCCAAGTATTGTCAGTTGTTTTTATAGGAATGGCTGACTTCATATTGGTGCTATCTACATGGGAAGGGCCAGAGTTCCACAGGAATATCAGTAACAAACATCATCCCAAGATCATGAAGTTCTTTAACAGTCATTATTTTCTCAATTGGCTCAGAATCTGATTCCTTTAGTTTCAAGTTTTCCTTTCTGAGAAAAGCGTATGTGGGCATCGCAGGTTGCAAGAAACTCTCAACCTATCAAGTGAATTGGGACATAGCTAACTAGCAAGAAAATGTGTTACCTTATTCTTTCATTGGTAAGGAATAGATTTTTTAAAATATATTTTATTGATTTTTTTACAGAGAAGAAGGGAGAGGGATAGAGAGTTAGAAACATTGATGAAAGAGAGACATCTATCAGCTGCCTCCTGCACACCTCCTACTGGGGATATGCCCGCAACCAAGGTACATGCCCTTGACTGGAATCAAACCCGGGACCTTTCAGTCTGAAGGCCGACGCTCTATCCACTGAGCCAAACCAGTTTTGGCAGAAATAGATTTTTTTAAAAATATATTTTTTTATTGATTTCAGAGAGCAAGGGAGAGAGAGAGTGTGATGGAAACATCAAAGATGAGTGAGAATCATTGATCAGTTGCTTCCTGCACATCCCCTACTTGGGATTGAGCCCACAACACAGGCATGAGCCCTTGGCAGGAATCGGACCCGAGACCCTTTAGTCTGCAGTGTGGGAAGCTTGCGGGGCCTCCCCTGCAGGGAGGCTTAAAGAAGGGCCTTGAAAAGGGTCTTTCCCTTGTAGCCTCCCTGTAAGCTGGGTCACTTGTTAACAGGGTGTCCTAAGCTTAGGGGTCAGGCAAGCTTACGTGGTTAAAAAGCTATGGAACAGATTAGATGTCCTTGAGGAAGAACTGTACAGACAGAAAGGCACATCAAGCACAGGGTAAAAAGTAAATTTTTGCAAAGAATGATGAATGCTTGGCTATGCGCCCAGGTTCATGAGTCTGGCATTGATCTCAGAAACAGTAACCTATAAATACATCAGTGTTTCTTAATAAAGTTGCCTCCAGCAGCATCCCTGCTGTTGGTCCTCCCGATCCCCGCTTTCTGTCTCTTCTTTTTCCCAGTCGTCACCTCTTACTTTCAGGTAACCCTGTCCAGGTCGGAGCGGGTCTCCGACACTACAGGCCGATACTCTATTAATTGAACCAAACCTGCTAGGGTGGGAATAGGTTTTGACTTAAAAATGTTGGATGAGTTATTCCTACCATTTTGGTTCTAGCTAGGAACAGGTGATGAGCCCCACCATAGCAGTGGTCTCCCATGTGAGGCCAGGTTCTCTGAAGAATTGGTGAGAAGAGGGGAAACACCTCTTGTTATCTTCATAGCAGCCCTGGGCTTGCTTTTGTTTTTCTTTTCTAAATCCCTTTTAAGTTTTCTACAACCTTCAGATGGCCTGGCTTTCTGCAGTAGAGGCACGCTCACTCCCCTTCTCCTCGTTGGAAAGGCTGCGGGAAAGGCTGACCTGAATGCTTAGTTGCTGGAGCTGTAAGTTCATAATTTTAGTAGTTCCTCTTTTCCTTCTTTTAGCCAGAATTGATAATTTACTAGTGTGCATGGTCAGCCAGTTCATTTTCTGAGTGGCCTCAGAGATGCTTGGGAAAGCCAATAGTCTGATTCCTGCATTTTTCCTGGACTATTCCTCTTCGCTTTCACAATTTTTATAGGAGTTTTCCAGAGAAACTTAACCACTCTACTGCTTTGATTTCAGAAACTAATAGGTGTATTACTTGGAATAGGCAGACTATCCAAGATTATAAGTTCTAGCAGATAAATAAAAGTTTTTTTCAGAGCTCAACAGAAGCCTGGAGAGGATCAAGAAAAATTTAAATTCCTTAATTTTGTTCTAGTCCAAGGAGAGTAAATAATTGCTGGCTTTCCTCTGCCTAACACTGGCTTCCTACAAGGAGCTGCCAAATTTCTGGTGTGTGTGTGTGTGTGTGTGTGTGTGTGTGTGTGTGTGTGTGTATGTTGTATTTTCTAGTCTTTCCTGGTTTGACTCTCATCTTTAATTCCCCCTAGGTGAGTGGGGAATGGTGGTGGAGTAGGTGTAGGGGTGAGAAAAGAGGGAGGAGAGAGAGGATAAGTGCTGACAAGGTAGCTTGGAAGGTAAAGGATGTAGGGGGTGGAGAAGGGCACAATGGCATCAGCTTTGAGCAGCTTTGGAAGCCTTTAGGTCAGAAGTTAACTTCCTGGAGAGAAGAAAGCCTATGCCTCCTTTAGAGATTTCTATTGTTCCATCAAGTTGAGCTCCCCATTTATTCAGTTTAATTTTAGAGCCAGCCTTTTCCAAGGCTGCACACAGGTACAGTGGTACCTCGAGATACGAGTTTAATTTGTTCCGTAACCTTGCTCGTATATCAAGTTGCTCGTATCTCAAAGCAAATTTCCCCATTGAAATAAATTGAAATGCCATTAATCCGTTCCAGCCCCCAAAATGCCACCCTAGTTGTTCTTGTTACGTGTTTTTGAATAAGAAAAATGTATTTATAAGTGACAAATATTGTATAAAAACATAATAAAAGAGAATGTAAAGGAATAAACTGGTTTTATAAAGTGTATTTACCTACTCGTTACATTCTTAATGCTACACTTTATCCCTAAACTGAATGTAACTTTAATCTTCACTGAACTTAATTGCTACTGGTCTTTGCATTTTTGGCCGATTTAAAAAAAAACGTGTCCAACGAGGTTTGCCTCTTCCTCCCTTTCAGAATGTTTCTGAAATGGGTGAGGCAAGTTTCATTGAACAGCTCGGATGCACGACCAGTAGCAACTTTTTCGGGGTGTTTCTTTTCCACGAAGTGTGACACCCTCTCCCACATTCCTAAGATCTCCTTTATCTCACTTGTAGAGATCTCCTCCACCTCTGGCTCCTCCTCGAAACCAATTTCTTGGAGAACCTCCGCATGTTGCTGAGGCTGCAACTCTTGTAACTCCTCCGTGGTGAGTTCCAGAGAGTGCTCCTCGACGAGCTCATTCACGCCTCTCTCATCCACCTCCAGGCCCATGGATTTTCCCAGAGACACTATCTCCTCCTCCACTGGCACCTCGGGTTCGAATCCTTTGAAGGTCCTTTCGGTTATGGCCTTAGGCCACAGCTTCTTCCATGCAGAGGTCAAAGTCCTGGTTGTAACACCTAGCCAGGCCTGATCAATAATTCTGAGGCATATTATGATGTTAAAGTGGTTCTTCCAGAACTCTTGAAGGGTGAGGTTTGTGCTCTCCGTCACCTCAAAGCAGCACCGGAACAGGTGCTTGATGTACAGCTTTTTAAAATTAGAAATCACCTCCTGATCCATGGGCTGCAGGATTGGAGTGGTGTTGGGAGGTAGGAAGACAACCTTTATAAACTTGAACTCTTCGAGGAGTTAATCTTTGAGGTTTGGTGGGTGAGCAGGAGCATTGTTGAGGACGAGGAGGGCTTGCATGGTTAAGTTGTTTTCCTGTAGATATTTCTTAACAGAAGGGCTGAAAACCAGGTTTTCCCACTCCACAAAGAACTGCCTGGTGACCCATGCCTTCGGGTTTGCCCTCCACATAACTTGCAGTTTATCTTTTAAAATCTTATGTGACTTAAAGACTCTGGGGTTTTCCGAATGGTATACGACAGAGGCTTGATCTTGCAGTCGCCACTCGCATTGGTGCACAGTGTGAGAGTTAGCCTATCCTTCATGGGTTTGTGGCCGAGCATCGCCTTCTCCTCTGCCATTATGTAAGTCCTATTCGGCATCTTCTTCCAGAAAAGCCCTATCTCATCACAGTTGAAGACTTGCTGGGGGATATATCCTTTGGCTTCTATCAGTTCGGAAAAAGTTTTGAGGTAATCCTCAGCTGCCTTCACATCCGTACTTGCTGCCTCACCTGCCTGATGATGGAGTGAATGCCAGACCTTTTCCTGAAGTTATCAAACCAGCCTCTACTGGCTTTAAATGAGTCTTTCAATGCTTCGTCCATGGAAGTGTGCGGGGTCTGCTCCAGCAAATCACTGTAAATCACTCGCGCCTTCTCGCATATGATGCCCTGTGTTAATGTATCTCCTTTAAGCTGCTTTTCCGTCACCCACACCATCAGTAGATTCTCCATCTTTTCATGGAGAGAGCTACAGAGCTTAGAAATTATTGTAACACCCTTAGCTGGCATTATACCCTTTATCGACTCCTTCTGTTTAAGCACAGTGCATATCGTTGAAGTACTATGCCCGTATTGCCTCGCCAAGTCAGCCACTCACACACCTTGCTCATATTTTTCTATGATCTCACGCTTTAATTCAATAGACAATATCCTCTTCTGAGCACTGACCTTTCCACTCACTTTCTTCGGACCCATGGTTATAAAAAGAAATGTGATAAAGTATATAAATGCACAAAAGATGCTTCGACAAGGAGGTAAACAAGCACACTGACTGAGGCGTGGAAAACTATGAGACGCTCAAGTCGCAGTAAAGTGGTGGGTCCTGTGCAGCCGGCTGATCCATGCAATTACTCGTATCTCAAATGTTGCTCATATTTCAAAGCAAAAAATCACTCACTCGATGGCTCATATCTCAAAAACCTCAAATGTTAGGACACTCGTATCTCGAGGTACCACTGTACACTGATTTAAAAGTATCAAAGAGTTCTCACTGTAGTCATCTTAAAATGAGGTATTTTTAGTTAAATCTTCCCATTTTGGTATATACTTACAAGAAGAGGCTCCATACAAATTGTACATAAAACTTGCAGGAGTATTAATGAGGTTGATCATATTGGGGCTATTCAGCCTTGGAGGCAAAATTCCCTATTTTAATTTTACTTTTATTTTGAGATTTGCAGAATCTGAACAAACTTCTAGGGATAGAATGTGGTGGGTTGAAATGTGATGCTTGTGGGTTAAACTCCAAGGGCCTATCACCTCCCAAATTGTTGAACCGTCTTAAGTTTCTCAGTTTCTCCCCCAAGCTGCCTAATACAACTGTGAGAACTCAGAGTGCCAGATGATCAGCCTTGATGCGTACATTTCAGGTGAGCCAATATTAACTAGTGGCCTGGTGCATGGATTTGTGCACATTAAAAGGAAATTAATTAGGATAAATATTTTAATTTTGCTATTCACCTTTTCTCTATAATAGAAATGTCAACCAAATTCATGAATGACAATGATAGATGGAAACATGCATGTGCGAGTTGTGCCAGTGTGAGTCAATTTAGCCTTTTATAGATATAGAACAAATTTGCTTAATTAGACCTGCTTTCTGATGTAGCTAAACTTTTTCCAGCCCTCCAACTTCTCTTTCAGGTAATTGTCAGCAACACAGCAGTAAATATCAACACAAAGCAGAATATTATTGTAGATCTCGCAAGGAGGACAAAGGATAAAATATTTAAATGCAGCAGTGTTTGACTATATTATTTGCAGTGAGAAAACCTGAAGTCATTTTCAAGGTCCACCATTTCTTACTTCTTTCCAGTTGGGTCAAGTTTCTAAACTTTCTAAATCTCCATTTTCCAGCTAATAAAAATAGGATTCCACCGAGTCTCCTATATACCTACTCCAGCTCTTCTGTGAAGATCATATGCGATGAGGCACAGGAAAACACTTCACAGACATTTGGTTACAATGTGAAATATTTGTACCTGGCTATAAAGCAAGTCATGTTCCTGGGCTGGAGAAACTCCAAGGAGGCTAGTTGCTAGGGAGAGGAAGCCGGGTGTTGCTACATTACATCATTACCCAGACAGTTGGACACTGAGCATATCAGCCATTTATATATATATATTAGACACCTGGCACACAAAATTTGTGCATGGAGGGGGCTCCCCTCAGTCCAATCTGGGACCCTTCAGGGGATTTTCAGTTGCCAGTTTAGGCCTGATTCCAGGGATCGGGCCTAAACTGGAAGTTGGACATCTCTTTCACAATCTAGGACTGCTGGCTCCTAACTGCTCATCTGCCTGCCTGCCTGATTGCCCCTAACTGCACCCCCTCCCAGCCTGATCACCCCTAATTGCCTCTGCCTGTCAACCTGATGGCCCCTAACTTTGCCCCCTGCCAGCCTGGTTGCTCCCAACTGCCTCTGTCAGCCTGGTTGTCCCTAACTGCCCCCCTCTGCCAGCCTGGTCATCCCTAACTGGCTACCTGCCAACCTGGTTGCCCCTCACTGCCCTTCCCTACCAGCCTGGTCACCTCTCACTGCCCTCCCCTACCAGCCTGGTTGCCCCCAATTGCTCCCCCTACTAGCCTGGTCACCTCTCACTGTCCCCTAGCCTGGTCACCCCAGACTTCCCCCTCTGCTATCCTCATTGCCCCCAACTAATCTCCCCTGCCAGCCTGTTTGCCCCTCACTGCCTCTGCCAGCCTGATTGCCCCATGCAACTTGCTGTTTGGTCATTTGGTTGTGCCTCACTGCCCCACCCCCGCCGGCTGGTTCCCATACAGCCTGTTGTTCAGTCATTTGGTCACCTCTCACTAACTCCCCTTCTGGCCTAGTTGGCCCTCATTGGCCCCCTCTGCCAGCGTAGTCACTCCTCACTGCCCTCCTCTGCTGACCTGGTCTCCCCCAGCTGCCCTCTCCTCTGGCCTGGTCGCCCCTACTGTTGCCCCCCTACCCCGCCCCATCAGCCTGGTTGTCCCTCATTGACTGCTCTGCTGGCTTGGTCACCAGCAATTGCCCCTCATGGTGGCCTGGTTGTCCTTCACTGCCCCTCAACCCCTGCCAGCCTGGTTGCCCCACACAGTCTGCTGTTCAGTTGCTTGGTTGTTCCTCAGTAACCCCTGTGCTGGCCTTGTAGCCATGCAGCCTACTGTTTGGACATTACTGTGAGGGCATCCTGACCAATCTGCATATTACCATTTTATTAGTATAGATAGGAGTGGTGGGGATCCGTAGAACCATTCACACCCAAGAGGCACCTTCTCAGGTGCTTCCATGAATATTTTAGTCAAGAATAATGAGATTCGGGTAGAGGAAAAAGTGTCCTCTTTCTTCAGAGTTAAAGGAGTTCAGTCTCTCATTTAACTTAGCAAATATTTTTTCAGACCCTCTGTAAATGATTCCAATTGAAAAGCCAAAATGAAAAGCAGCTGCCCATTTCTCCCTTCCCCAGGTTATTTCAATGCTTATCCTTTATTGCCACCTCCAGGGTTTTCTAATGACAGCTCAACTAAAATCAGTACTGGTCACTTACAGCAGGGAGGCCCAGGACCCAGAAAAACTCACCTGGTTCACCTGATGTGAGGGGCCGTGGGCACAAGGTCCATGCTGGTATCCAGTGCCGGGTCTAGATCCACAGGGTGGCCTCAGGGGTGTCTTTGTAATCCTGGTGGCTATGCAAGTAAATGTCAGTGAAAGAACATCCACACCTATAGAACAATTTTATACATTTATGTAAGCCAAATTTTAAGGGATGACCCAGAAGCAAGCACTCAAAGGACTGAGAAAGTGCTCCCCACAGTGGCAGTTTAGCAGTTTACTTTCTACATTGGAATCAAAGGAGAAAACATAAGGAAGGCGCCATGAGATCACTGGGGGAGGTTGAGGAGCAGGAGAAAGAAGAGGGATAAATGGGAAATGGAGGCACATGCCTGTTCATACCATGGGCCCAGCACAGTTAACATGCAGCATTTAACAGTCACTAGAGCTACTCCTGGGGAAAGGCAATGATGAGGGGCTCCGTGGTCTGCTCCTGGTCTGCTCAGTGCTGCTATGGGCCTCCGGGGGGTCTGGAAAAGAAAATTTCTCTGGAGTTAAAATATATATATATCACCCTAGATGCACAGGAAACATGGACAGGGCTTGCTTCAGGTGACTACTGACCTTTGCTAAGAAAGCAAAAGGCCTGAGACCAGCCCCCATGCTGACGGTCATCAGTGCAGGGTCAGAGCCTCCTGGGTCCCCTTGCTCACCCTCTTCCAAGCACAGAGCCTGCATCACATAGTTCTACATAACAAACATGGTGCAGGCTACCTGTGCTGTTACCACTAGATATCAAAAATAAGAACATGAAAAGAAACTTACACGTACTTACCAGTATTGTGACCCATGCATTCATAATGGAGCAGGGGTGAGCTTCTTTCTTTAGTAGCCTCTGTAGCTGGCAATGGCATGTTGCCAGCCTAGCCACGGATGAAAGAGTCATTGTACAGTGGTTATGGCACACAGCAGCACAGCACAGAAAACACCTCACAGCTAACAAAGCCACGCACCTGGGTGTGGGCTGACACACAGCTCCTCCAGCATGAGAGGGGCATACTGTATGGTCATGTGATTCTCTGAAAGTAATGTTATGAAACAGGAAGAAGAACACATTATTAATTTTGTATTAATATCACGCACCTCATGCTTATGTAAGAGAGCAGGCTCTCCATTTCAGTACAGGTTTCTCACATGATGTCCTATGTGGTAAATACTTGGGTAGCAGGATGATGGCACAGAAGTCTCAGGCAGGCTTGTCACAGCTGCTAAGTAGCTCTCCCCACTGCACTCACACCCCCCACAGATGAGTTAACCAGCTCATGGCAGGGTGACGACTCACTATTCCTATGTGACAGTGGATCCCGATAAAGTTCTTCAACCTCAGCTTCTCGTGGTGGTGGTGGTGGTGGTGGGGTCCCCAGAGGAGGCGAGAGGCAGGACACCCTCGACTTATGGAAATAAATTGTAGTGATAGCTGGCATTTTTGCCTTTTCATGTCTCTAAAAGGTTTTCTATATTGTTTCTTCCTTTCTTCATTTGCATCAGTTTCAGTGCATTTCATGGAAGGAGCCATGCTTTAAAAGAAGCCAAATGCACTCTTGGATGGAGCAGGTGCATTTTCCTTGGGCTCTTCCTCGCACCTGGCCTTGGTCTGGAAGCACCTCTCCATGCATGCACCTGCCAGTTCCTCTGGTGTGGTGCTGTGGTTCTTGAATTTCTCCAAGTCCTTGACCCTGAGCTCCACCTGCACTTTTGCACAACACCCACCAGTTCTTTCATGGTCTCTGGGCCACACTGACACTGTGAGGCTGGCAGGACCATGCTACTGCTGGCTGCGATGGCCTCTTCTGGAACCATAGTGGCATCTCTAGTGTGTGATCCTGCTGGAAGTCTTTAGAGAGTGCCTGAGAAAGGCCCCTGAGCTGATTGTCATCTGAATCCAGTGGTGCCCGGCAGAACCATGCCCTGGAAACACACCTTGCCAGAGGCAGGTGTGTTGTCAGTCTGATCTTTAGCTCAGGCAAGAGGGGTTGGGTTTCATTATCTAAATCCAGCCAAGCACCAGGAACAAACAATTATCTGGGCCCACCCAGAAGTGATGATTACAAAGAAGACACAAGAATGCTCATAATCTCTCTTGTCTTGGGCTATAGTAAATCTTCTTGGTTCTTGCTGTATAAAATAAACATGCTATATCAGCTCTGGGTCACTGTCTCTCCTCAGAGGACAGTTGTCCTACTTGGCCCCAGATTTTCCCTTCTATATCTGTGTCTGTCTCTTTCTTTTATTTTTTTCAATCCCCCGAAATCCCTACTCAGGGACTGGACCACTCTCTAGCCATGCTGAATGCACAAAAGATATAAATATTTATAGATGTCCCCACTGCTCTCTGCTGGGGTTCTTGCTGGTGTTCTTCCTGATGCTCCCAGCGTCCTCCTTGCTTTTGCTGGTGGACAGCCCTGATACTCCCAGAATCTGGATATAATAAGCATCCAAGTCTTTATGGCCCTGGGTCTGAGCTGAGCCAGTGGCATTTATTTGGGTGTTGAACTCAAGGGCTCTGGGCCCTGGAGGCTTGTGTCACATCCACATTCAGACCCTCATGGCCCTCACCCCAGGTTCCTCATTGTGCAGTGGAGGCTGGCAGCTGGTGCTCAGCTCTCCCTTCACGAGGGGAGCAGCCGGCAGGTGAGGCTTACCCTGCTTCTGAACCTGAGGCTTTCTCACAAAAGAGTTTACCCATCCCTTCCCGCCCTGTGCGTGCTGCTCTTCCTCACCAACACACTCCCTGTCCTGGGTATTTCCCAAGAAGTGCAGGGCCTGCAGTCTTTAACCTGCTGGGCAGCCACCTCTCCACAGCAGTTTCCTTCAGGCTCCTGGAGCGTCACTGACTCCTGTGGGTAGAGCTTCCTCTTCTGGGACCTTGCCATTTTTTTAAGCCAAATTTCTTTCTACAATTACCAGCCATCCTCCCAGCATCATGTTCTCTAGCTTTAAATCAGTGTCTTATAATGACTTCACTTTGTTGTGGAGTAATCGAGATCACATGATCACTGGTATCCAAGCCAGTTGAAATGTAGGGAGCCTTGATTAGTCAGCCGGCAACTGCTCAGCCTTCCTCCATGCAGGGAGTCCAGAGAGCAGCCCCAGCCTCAGGTGCAAGATAGCTTTTAAGCACTAAAACCACATCCTCGGCAGGAAAGTGGAACAATGGCAACCTCAAACAAAGCAGTTTTCTTGGCTATATCGGCACACTGTAAGGTATTAAACCCACATCCTAGGCGCTCGGGCTAGCAATATCCTGTTCAGCTAAGCTACTGGCATCCTGTTCTGCAAGGTGCAGAGGGGTTTCCTGGTCAGGGCAGTTACAGGGAAGTGCAGTTAAAGTTCTCCACTCTCTAACTACTTCTCAAATCAGGTCAGGGTGTGCCTTGCTCATAGCGATTCTACACCCGCACAAAAGCTGCATTTTCAGGAGGGGATACATTTTGCAAAAAGGGCATGTTTTCCACATCTGATGGCATTGGTGCCATGATGGCTTCAAGAATTCCAGTTCATTTTATTTTACAGGGGCCCTCCCAGCGGGTGCATTGGCCTGGGACTAAGGCAGGGGCAGCTGCAGACCTCAGTCTGGCGCCCAGCAGGCGGTTCAGCCTTTCTGTGACCCAGAGGTCCCCCTGCTGCTCGGGCGCAACCCCAGCAGCCCTTTGGCAACTCCTAGGACCTCAGTGGGTGGAGTTGGGGAGGGGGCGGTGTTTTGCCATGAGTGCGCTGTGATGCGGTAGCCTGTGGCTGCGGAGTTGGGGCAATCCTTAGCGGCGTGTGTGGAGAGATGCTCTGGAAGTGGGCATGGTCATTTCTGATACAGTTTAGCTTTCTATAATGGATGGATGGTAGTCAGTGATAAAACAGGCAGTGTCTGCATATGTTTTATGTATTCACTGCATACCTGTTTCTTCAACTAGATTTCTAGGCTACACAGTTTGTAAGTTTTTTCAAATTGTCAGAATTCTCCAAAAATTTCCCCAATATATTTATTGAAAAAATATGCATATAAGTATACTTGCACAGCTCAAACCCGTGCTGTTCAGGGCCAGCTGTGTTTCTATACATTAACAATGAAAACTGAAGGAAAAAAAAAAGCAAGAAAGCAATTCCATTTACAATCACATCAAAAAGACTAAAATACTTAGGAATAAACTATCTAAAAAGGTGCAACATAAATCACGAAACATTGTTCAATGAAATGAAAGAAAATCTGAGTAGTGCAAAGAAAACCCATGTTAAGGATAAAAAAAACTCCTTTTTGTCACACTCCCTTGCCCCAACCATTCCCACTCCTGGCGACCACTAGCTAGTCTGTTTGCATCCCTGTGATTGTGTTATTTTTAGGGTGTTGTGTGGATGGAATCGTACAGTGTGCACTTGGGACTGGCGTTCTTCACAGCACAATAACGCCCTTGCGAGGTGTCCTTTGTTGTGTGTGTCGGTAGGTAACTCGTTTTTGACCTGCCTCCCTCCTCGCTGAATGTTCGTTTAGAATCCATTGACTGTCTGTGTACTCGGTGCGCCTCTCTGTGCAGACTTTTTATATTTGACTCAAAAGTCCTGCACGTAGCTTAGCAGTCCCCAGCATCAGTTCCGTCACTTTGAGAAACGGCCGGATCCCTGAGCTCTCTGTCTTCCCGGCCACCCTCTGTGTTTAGTTTGGTAGTTTCTATTCTTCCCTCCTGGGGGCCCGCCTGGCTGCTGGACCCAGGCGGGTCCCCAGCCAGGTGTGCATGCCATGGCTGCCCCTCGCTTTCCCAGTGCCAGGGCTGCCCCTCACTTTCCTCCAGGTATGCATGCCAAGGCTGCCCCTTCAGGTGGTTCTTTCTGGCCTGGAGTGAGGTTTTCACCGCAGGCTCAGGAGAACTCATCTGAATACTTGTGGGGACTCTCCCAGACCTCTGGATTGTCTCCAGGCGCCTTCTCCTTCCCAGTGCCAGTCCTGCCACATCCATTTGCCCAGGTCTCCCAGACTCCAGCTCCATCTTTTAAATTTAGGTTTATGCTGTCTCCCATTCCCGTCCCCCTCACACACACTCTTCTCTGGGCAAAGGCTGGGCACACTGGAAGCATCTGTTCCTTTCCGTCTTTCATGGATCACAGTCCTTTGTTTTCTGACATTTAGTATCTTGAAAACAATCATTTCATATATTTTGTCTGGTTCCTGCTACTTCATTTTGGCTGTATACAATATTTCAGGAATGTTTTTCCTGTTCTAGAAAATAGAGTTAGTTTCCATAATGATATAGCATTATGGTAATATGTAATACTTATTGATTTTAAAATGAATTAATAAATAATTTTAAATGCTTTGTTTTAATTTTCAGTATAGTAAATATTTTTAGATGTAGCCTGCATAAATAGAAGCTCCGTAGTGTTCTCAATGCATTTACTTAAGAGTGTAAAATAAAGACCAAAAAGTTTGTGGCCACTTACACATACAAATACTTAATCCCCGTGCGTCCGTGTGAGGTGATACTCTCGTTACCAAGCCCTCTTTGCAGACAGAGGCCAGAGGAGGGAAGCAGCAGTCTTTGCACAGCAGTACAGGAACCCCGGGAGCCTGAGATCTTCAAGCCACCGATCCCATCGCTGAGAGCAGCTGGGGCTCTTCAACTCCTTGCGCAATTCCTACGCGTCATAGATTGACCACCAGGAGCGACCAGGTTGCACCACTTCTCACCCAGCAGAACACTTGGGGTTCATGTGTCTTCATATTGCCAACTTTCGGGTGTTTCCTGGGGAAAAATGTATGATTGTTCTCTTGGCTGCCCTTGTTGACTCTGAGAAGAAATATACTTTTTAAGAGGGACTCTTTGTGGTTAATTGGGCCCAAATTCATAACCAGAATCTAGTAGCCATTCCTCACGGGCCTCTCACACTGCACTGCCACGGGTGCTGGCGGGATGCCACCTCTGGCTGGGCTCCTGCCCGCTGAGTGGCCTTCTGAGGGCTGGGCTGAGACCTACCCCAACCAAACACAACTACACAGCTGTAGCTTCATTTGCATTTTTATTAACCAATCTAAGCAGTTCCATCATGATTCCAACCAATCAGGACAGTGTCATTTGGTCCAAACTGTGCAAATTTGAAATCTTGATTTGCATAAAATTGGACTAATCAGAAACGAGGTCAGAAATTTCTCTGAAAGAGCAGCCCTTTGCTGGAAAGAGCGCACTTGTGGTTTCCCCCAGAGGCTGCGTTTCCCAGCTTCTGGAGCACGGACTTCTGCTCACTTGTGGGGGTGCCCTTTTGTTGACACCATAAGGCCTGGACCTCACACTAATAGACTTGTTCCCAATGGACAGATGTACAGGGCCTGCTAGCCACTCTGCTGGGTGATGCCAGTTTCAGGCCTTGGGCCTCTTGTGAGTGGTCACCTCTCAATGCCAGTCCAAGTGATTTGTCTTCAGGTCTCCAGACTGGCCTCTCTTGGGGAAGATTGTGGGCTCTTGTACAGCCACACAAGCCTGGCATATATAAAATAAGTTTGAGCATGCATTGGCTTTTCAAATAGATTCTATTTTAAAAACAATACTTTCCATCATTTTGTGAATATTTCTCTCTCTTCTGTGTCCAGCGTGGCTAGAGAGCCATCCAGTTCCTGAGTAGGGGATGCTGGGGATTGAGAAAATGAAAGAAAAAGATAGATACAGAGATAGAAGCAAAAAGCTGGGGCCAGATGGGACCACTGTCCTCTGACAGGGACAAGGATCCAGAGCCAATACGTTTATTTTATACAGAAGAAAAAAAAATAGGAAGTTTTACCAAAAGTCAAGAAAAAGGTGCATTCTTGGGTGGGCCCATGTCATATTCATTCCTGGTGCTTGGCTGGATTTAAATAACAAAAGCCACCTCCTGGCACCTGGGCTGAAGGTCAAGCTGACAACATGTCTGTCTCTGGCAAAGTGTGTTTCCAGGACGTGGCTTTACCTACACCACTGGGTTCAGCTGACAATAATTAAAGAAATGCCCATGTGCCTTCCCAGGCACTCTCTACATCTCACCTTTTTTTGTATTTTTTGTTTTGTTTATTAAGCTACTATAATAAAAATAAAATTTAAACATCAAGAACAAAGTTCTGATATTAAAACTATTGCAAGCAATGCCAATGCACAAACCAAACTACAGACATGTTATTATTTTAAAACTTGAATGTCAACAGCAAAACCCTGGCTATTAAAATAATAACAAAACAATGCCATTGCAACACAGCCATAAGAGAGAAATCAAACTACAGTCACGTTAACATTTTACTTATTAAATGAAAGTTTCTTTTGTTGCTGGTGTATATTTTCCCAGAGTCCTTGGATTTGGCTGCACAAGACTTTACAGAAGACTGGCAGCTAACCAACAATAGCATAGCCAGATACTTGGCTGAGGGAGTAGCTTTTACTTCTTGCTTTTCTACGTTTCATCTGGGCTTCAGTCATTAACTTCTTCAGATGACTCCATGTTGGCACCTCAGTTCCTTGCATAACCTTCAGTTTTCTTCTGCTGCTTTACTGTCTTCAGGGCAACACTCTGTCTTTTTGAGTGAATGGATAATGAACTTCTTTGGGTCCATTGTGGTGATGCATGTAATGCTCTGGCACTCAAATTGGCTGCACTGCTCCTTCTGGAAAGATACAAAACACAACCTCTTCCCCACATTATAACTGAATCTGATAAAACTATTGTCTGGTTTGTGCTTCCTTCCATCTAGCTAACTCGGAAGAGGCTATTGTACAGGAGATCTGATGCCTCTGCATCGCAATTCAAAATATTTAAAGTACAAAGAACATAACTGAGTTTGTTTTGAGGTGAGGTGACACATAACATCTGTCTCTCTCTTTTTGTTTTAGTAATTGCATCTTAAAAGTACAATTGGCTCTTTCCTCTATTGAGTGATTTCCATTTTGCCAGATTTGGTTCGTATAAGTCCTCAGGGATTTACACCTAATGCTGGACCAGGAAGATGGATAACATATGGAGGGCATTGCTTGACAACTTGGTGAGCCTACTCTTGGGAAATATGGAGTTCCTTGAGCAAGGCAGAGGCATTTTGATGATGTAGGGCATGCAAGGCCTGTGCCATTAAAATGGAGTGATCTCCTCTACTGAGGCAACGAGGCAATCTACTTACTCATTACCTGCAGCCAAGGGATTCAGAAGGCCAATGGGATCTAATATGGCCAATGAGCTGTTTCAATAATTCTGGCCATACTTACCACATAAGCACTATCACTATATAGGTTGATGGGCTCCATAGCAAAATCTGTCAAGGCATAAGTAAGAGCTTATATTCCTACTTGTTGTGCTGAAATATAAGTAATTTAAAGGACCTTTGCTCCCCTGTTGCAGTAAATCCAGCCTTTCCAGAACTGGATCCATCTGTAAAAATGGTTAATGCCTGAGATATAATGTAGGCTGGTATTCTTATGAATATTCATTTAATTTAATTAGCAAACTTAATCAACCTGAAATAAGGTTTATTTTTAACTTTATTTGTCCTAGGTTATGGGCAGCAAATGACACCAATTAAATTTCTGCTATTAGTCTTTGAGTAACTTTACATAAGATTTGTCAGGGAGGCAAAAACACAAATTACCCACTTTTCTTCTCAGGGCCTGACATATAGATTTTAAAATTACAATTAGGCTTTTGAAGGAAACATTTTTTTTTACTTCCCAGACCACATGGTTGCTTTTTGAGATTTTAACAATTACTGCCACAAAGCCATGTATTTCAAGTGATTTTCATTTATGGTGACTGTAATTATTGTCAGATTTAGTATTTTAACAACAAACTTTAGTTTACCCTGTAAATATTAGAAGAGATTTCAAAAATTTAAAATTTTTCCTTTTTATTAAGCTTAGAATTATATTTCTAAAAAGTATCCTCTTAGTCTTATTTGCATATATAGAGGGATCATAGGTAGTCTCTGTAACTTTCAGAGGGCTTTATTAAAATTTAATTGTTTATAAAAATATTGGCTTTTCATTTAGCTGAAATTATATAAAACTTTGGTTATAATTTAAAAAGCTGATTTATAAAGTAAGTATCTTTATTAAAAAGGCAAAGTAAGGAAATTTAGTAAACTTATACTTCTGATTCACAAGGCACAAACACTGCCCCACTTCTAGCTTAATTAAAATGGAAGTGCTAAGAGCTTTTTTTTTTTTAATTAAATCTTTATTATTCAGATTATTACATTTGTTTCTCTTTTTTCCCCTCCATAGCACCCCTCCACCCAGCTCCCACCCTCCCTCTGCCCTTAGCTCCCTCCCATTGATCTCATCCATAGGTGTATGATTTTTGTCCAGTCTCTCCCTGTACACCCTTCACCCCTTTCCCCCTAAGAATTAA
>PVJN01015069.1:0-45213 GCA_004026805.1 Lasiurus borealis | reverse complement strand
CACACACACACACACACCACACCAAAACCCAATATACCATCTTACTTCATAAAATAAAGCACTTTTTAAGACTGAAATAAAAGCACCTAATATTAGAATAAATGACAGTCCTTAAATATTTTTAAAAATTCATTAAAAAAAAAAACCCACCCAGTACAATGACTTATTTTTACATATTTCATTGCACAAGATGGGAAATTTCACCACAGAACCATGTCTGAATCCACCACAATGTTTGGGAATCTTTTCTTTTTTTTCTTCTAAAGCCCCAGCCAAGTATCTGCATGGAAAATTCTAAGAAAACATGAGTTGTTGGTGGTCTTACCAATAACTGGCAGGCACTGGAAGTTTTTACCAAAACGTTACGTCTGATTTACCAAGCAGACCGCAGAGCGGGGAATAAAACACCTCAGATGAGGTTCCTGAGGAAGCTCTGCCATCAAGCTTGTGAGGGGCTTTGCTTCTGTCTCCCAAAGTGGATGGGCGTTTGTGGCGTTTGGTCCTCCTGTGAGGGCCAACCCGCTAAAGGTATTGCAGGGACATGCACTGCCCACGGCCATTCTAGGACAGTCAGCGACTCAGGCTGCTGAGTGATGGCCGCCTTCGCCGCTGCTTGGGGACTGTCTCTGTCACTCGCTGGAGGTAGAAGAGGATGGGGCCTCCAACCCAGATGAAACATCTCAGCGCCAAGCCAACAAACCACTTGTATAAAAAAGACCACCCGGCTGAAACCGGTTCGGCTCAGTGGATAGAGCGTCGGTCTGCGGACTGAAAGGTCCCAGGTTCGATTCCGGTCAAGGGCATGTATCTTGGTTGTGGGCACATCCCCAGTAGGGGGCGTGCAGGAGGCAGCTGATCGATATCTCTCTCTCATCGATGTTTCTGGCTTTCTATCCCTTTCCCTTTCTCTCTGTGAAAAATCAATAAAATATATTAAAAAAAAAAAGAAAGAAAGACCACCTGGCTGAAACCGGTTTGTCTCAGTGGATAGAGTGTCGGCCTGCGGACTGAAAGGTCCCAGGTTCGATTCCGGACAAGGGCATGTATCTTGGTTGTGGGCACATCCCCAGTGAGGGGCGTGCAGGAGGTGGCTGATGGATGTCTCTCTCTCATTGATGTTTCTAACTCTCTATCCCTCTCCCTTCCTCTCTATAAAAAAAACACAATATATTAAAAAAAAAAAGGATGGAAATTTATTAAAAAAAAAAAAAAAGAAAGAAAGAAAGAAAGACCACCCGAATCCCTCACCCCATCTCTCTGTATTTGCCTAACCTGGCGTCATGCGAATATTTTTAAGGTAGTTAGAGACCTGGAATGAAGAGGAAGTACTCCAGATCCCCTAAATCTGACCACAGCCACACATCTAAGGACAGTTCGATGTTTCCAGTTGAGTGGGAGGGACTAAAGATCACACACCATGCAGAAACACGGGACCCTCACATAAGACACAGTTACAGCCACAAAAGTCTACGCTGCATATCTCAAAAAAATAACGTTCCAATTACAGTCCACACCTGACACTCAAGGATAGCATTTCAATCTCTGTGGAGCACAGAATAGATTCAATCAAGTTCTGTCGGTGATACATATATGACTTCTCAAATCAAGGCGAGTATTTCAGGAGCCTCAGGTGATCCCACACCCATCCACACCCCCAAAGTGTTAACTTTTACCTGTTGTGTGTAACGATCAATTTTGGATTGTGCCTCAGGAGAGAGTTCTATATCTCTGGCTCCGTAGACAGCCTGGGCAATGGTTCTTATCTTTTCCACAACCGGGAGCTGGAGAGACACACATAGGACAGCAAAATCGTTAGCTTTAATTTCGTCACAGAATTAAGGGAAAATCAGTGAGATTTTGTGCAATTGTTTACAATTCCCCAGTTTCAGATCAGAGGTCAGCGAGCGAGCAAGAAGCCTTAGATGTCCAGCCAAGTTAGCGGCTGCTTAGTTCAGCAGTTTTAGCCAGTGCAACGTTGAAAAATGTGGTGTCTCCTGTGCTTTTTAAACTCATAAGAGTCTTCTCACCAAACACCGAGTGCTGATTTCCTAAGTGGGCCTCAAACTCCAGTTATATGACAGAGAATATCGCATTTATGAAAAAATGGCTCATTTTCTTAGGAGCAGAATGGGTTGAGATTTTAATATACATGTTGCTGTGATCACTCTGTCGGGAAATCGAAGGTTGAAACTAGTGTCACTTTATTCCATTATGAGAAATCTTGGAGAACGGGGTAAATCCGAGAAGTCAAAATATGGGCAAATAAATGTGCGGGGAGATGAAAAACCTTCTATGATGCTAAATGGGAAATATGGATGCAGGTTGCTGATAAAAAGCCAAAAGCCATCTTAAGAAACAAGAATGGTTCATTAGGAAAGGAAGATGCCACAGGTAAAGTGATTCTTGCGGTAAGCAAAGCATTTGAGGAAACCGTCCAGAATTTTCTGTGGGTAGGAAATGCAGGCCTAACGCAGTTAGTAGGTTTACTCTTGGGTGAACAGTTGCTGGACCAAGTGCTGATGGAATGGACGTCTCCCAAGGAGCAGAAGCCTCTCGTGGCCTGAGTCAAGGCTTTTGGTTGGCTATGGCACGTGGTACATTTGCAGACATTGTTGTTGCTACACACAGGAAAGAGAATTATCCAACAGGGCAAAACAGAAGCTAACGCCACTCTGAAAGACCCCCAAACTGCTTTAAGATGTGATTTTTCGCCGTTAGAGTTTTTATTATTGCAGAGCTGTTCTGTGGTCTGGAACTTAAATATTAGACGTTTCAACAAATAAAAAAGAAATGAAGATACAAACCGTTATAATCTTTCAATGAAGAACATAAAAGAGGATCTGAATCACTGGAGTGAAATTGTTCTTGGATGAGGGAACTTGATGCTGTACAGATGTCAGTTCTCACAAACAAGCCATTAGTTCGATGTAATTCTAATGAAAAGCCCAAGAATACGAATTCTAAACTTCATCATAAAGGGTAACGGCATAAATAGGTAAGATCACTTCGAAAATAAATAAAACCCAAAGAACAAAGACAACAGAATTTGCCTTACCACCATACCAGGCATCAAAACTATGCTAGATAATTCCACGTGGTATTGGCACAGGACTAGACGCATTAATCGATGGAAGATAAAAAGGAATCCAGAAAGACACCTCAGCAGGAGTGGGGTAGTAGTACACAGCAGAAATAGCACAAAACAGGGAAGGGCTGCCTCTCCAACCGAATTCTGTCTGGAGAGAAAAATTAGATTCCTACCACATACCAGGCCCCCAAATAAATTCAATGGAACAAAAGCACAAACTTCAAAATTAGAACTCTAAATAATAGAGGAAAACATTGGGAACTCTATGATCTGAAGGTAGGGAAACATTTCGTAAATAGTAACAATGGAATACATCCTAAAGGAAATGATTTATATAGATCTGACTACACCAAAATTTAAAGCTTGCCAAAACCGGTTTGGCTTAGTGGATAGAACATCAAATCAGCCTGTGGACTGAAAGATCCCAGGTTTGATTCAGGTCAAGGGCACATATCTTGGTTGCGGGCACATCTCCAGTAGGAGGTGTGCAGGAGGCAGCTAATCAGTGTTTTTAACTCTCTATCCCTCTCCCTCCCTCTCTGTAAAAAATACATAAAATTATTTTTTAAAAATACTGTCATTCTTTTTTTTTTTAAAAAAAGCTTTTTGTATAAAAAAAGACACTGTAAATAAGTTTTAAGTGTTGGAAAAAATCTGGGAGAAGATATATGCAAATATTTAAAAGTCAAAAGATTAGCAGGGCCCATGCGCTCAGTGGTTGAGCATCAGCCTATGAATCAGGTCACTGTTCAATTCCCATTCAGTGCATGTGCCCGGGTTATGGCTTTATCCTCAGTAGGGGGCATGCAGGACAGAGCCGATGGATGATTCTCTCTCTCATCGTAGATGTTTCTATCTCTCTCTCCCTCTAATTTCCTCTCTGAAATTGATAAAAAATATATTAAAAACCCTTTCTTGAAATAGTTAAAAGATTAGAAACTAGAAAGGATATTAAAAAAACCAACAACTCTTAAAACCTCCCACAGATCAAAAGAAAGACAAACAAATATTTAATTCTGGGCAAATGAAGTGTGACTAATAATCACATGAAAAAGCTCAATCTCATTAGCAATCAAGGAATGCAAATTCACTCATTAGATTAAAAGCCCTGATCAAGTGTAAATGGGGAGGTGGAGAAAATGACCCTTCTAAGTGCTCTTGTTGAGATGCTGATGGTCTCACCCAGGGGTCGGCAAACTCATTGGTCCACAGAGCCAAATATCAACAGTACAACGATTGAAATTTCTTTGGAGAGCCACATTTTTTAAACTTAAACTTCTTCTAACGCCACTTCTTCAAAAGAGACTTGCCCAGGCCGTGGTATTTTGTGCAAGAGCCACACTCCAGGGGCCAAAGAGCCGCAGTTTGCCGACCATGGGTCTAATCTACCATGAAAGAATCCTACCTAGTGCACTTGCTGGACTTTCAAACCCACTCATCGGCCAGTGGGCCCTGGGGCCGCTCCCGCCTTTTGGCAATTGTGTGAACTGGCCACTGTCACAGAAGTCGGCTGGACAAACCCCTCCTGGAGACCCAGCTTCCAAGCCTTCGCGCATCAGGAAACAGAGCCTTTTAGGTCAACAGCGAACCCGCCCTCCTTTCTGCTGTGTCTCGGGAAGTGCGGTGGGAATGTCCAGCGGTGCCAGGCTGGCTCAGGGGGCTGCCCGGATGTTTTGGTCCCTGCAGGGACAGTGCGACCTCCCCCACCGGCCCTGGCCGGAGCACAGGGCGGTGCAGAGAGCAGCCAGCGGCGAGGCCCAGGCGGGAAGCCCTTGGTCTCCAACTTGACCTGAATGTGCAGGCTGCAGCGCTGATGCCCCAGCCCCAGCCTCACCCGCCCTCAGGGGTGAGGATACCCCCTGGCCACCCCCAACAGGAGGACGGGGGACTGCACCTCCGACGCCAGGCCCACACGCTGATTAAACAAAGTGCCTCGGCTCAGCGCAGCCAGAAATCCTGCCACCAAAGTCCTCTCGGACCCCCGACCGCAGTTTCCCCTTTGCACTTACATGTACAAGCAAACAGATAAAAAGAATATTAAGGTAAACAGATCTTCTGGGTTTAATATAAAAACTAAAACGGCCCTGATAAGGCAGTTTCCATTGCATACAGGCGAGGAAGTTCCTGCTGCTTCTCTGCTTGATTCTGGGGAGAAGTGTAACCCTTTAAAAATAAGAAAAAAAGCCAAGCTCAGTCGAAGGATCCTGGATCTGAACTTGATGTTCTCTGTAGTAAGTGGGTGTTTTTCTGAAACACATAAAATGCTAAGCTAAATTACGAATGTTTGTGCATTTATCATGCCTGGCTTTCCCCTGGCTTTATAAATATTTACTAGTTTATTTATTCATCACATCTTTCATCCTCTTATCCCTACCTAGGACGGTGGCCTGCACACAGTAGGCATTTCATAAACATCTTGGTGAGGGAATCAATAACCATACGCAGCAAGTCCTTGCAAGATGCCACGCAGGGCAAAGAAAGAACTTCAGGGATTCTTTGCACAAAGCCCTCGTGGTGTGAGGGCAATGGTGAGTCAACCAGTGGGTCAGGCCCTAACTGGTTTGGCTCAGTGGATAGAGCATCAGCCTGAAGACTGAAAGGTCCCAGGTTCGATTCTGGTCAAGGGCATATATACCTTGGTTGCGGGCACATTTCCAGTAGGGGGTGTGCAGGAGGCGGCTGACCGATGTTTCTCTCTCATCGATGTTTCTAACTCTCTATCCCTCTCCCTTCCTCTCTGTAAACATCAATAAAACATATTTAAAAAAAAAAAGAACAAGTGGACCAGGACAGTGTATGACAAGGGCTCCGGGAACCCCTCTATTAAAGGGGGGAGGTCACGGACTGCAGGGAAGGCAGGGAAATAAGCCAAAGCGGCGAGACATAAAAAAGGTGCTTGAATCACGCTCGAAGGACGTGAGAGATCTGAGCAAGCAACGAGAGCAATGATTCCACGCATAGAGGGGGGCACGCGTCACGGTGTGGATGGCAGCAGACACAGGTGCATTCTGGAAACAGTGTCTATTCCCTGTGTGATGCCTGACATGTTAAGAAGCTGCTCCACAAAGCCTGCTGTCTAAACTGGTACCGTATCTCAGATCACTCTGTGCTAACACTATACATGCTACATCTCCATCCTCACGTACAATATAGCCCTGGACATGTGCTGCCTTGGCTAGGACCCAAACCTCTTCGATGTACACTTAGGAACAGGAACAGTCCAGCACAGAGCCGCCCACTGGGAGCCTCCTGTGACGATGGGCATGGTCTCCCTGCCCTTTGCACCCCGTGGCCATGAGCCTTGTGTGGCTGGGAAGCAGGGGAAATGCATTCTTAACTTGGGCAGTGGCACACGCAGACCCTAACTACGACCAACGCCGCATTGTGCACTGTCCCCGGCAGAGAGCAGGCCGCCCTGAGAGCTGAGGGCAGCACAGAGGTAGGCCAGAGGCCTCACGCTCCTCAGTGGTCACTCTGTGGGCGCGGCGATGCAGGCTCCAAGGTATACAGCCCGTCACCCTCAAAAAGGCCTGCGGGAGCTGCCAGAATTATTCTCTGAAGTTACTTCAGACCTGCTTTTTCGTGGAATAGAACTGACCTACAGCCAAAACCGGTTTGGATCAGTGAATAGAGCATCGCCCTGTGGACTGAAAGGTCCCAGGTGCAATTCCGGTCAAGGGCATGTACCTTGGTTGTGGGCACATCCCCTGTGGGGGGTGTGCAGGAGGCGGCTGATCAATGTCTCTCTCTCATCGATGTTTCTAGCTCTCTGTCCCTCTCCCTTTCTCTCTGTAAAAAATCAATAAAATATATAAAAAAACACAAAACAACTGACCTACAAGTTCCAGAAAGCAGTTATTGAAATTACATTATGTGTGTGTGTGTCTCTGTGTGTGTGTGTGTGTGTGTGTGAGAGAGAGAGAGAGAGAAGAAAATGTGGGGAAATAAAGTGAGTAGAACATTAAGTAAAACAGAAGGGAGTTAGAAACGAAGCTGAATAACTGGAGGAGGAGGATGCGAGAAGCTTTATAACAGCCGCATCGCCGCCATCGGCAGCCCCCAGACCTCCCGGGAGATCCAGGCAAACCAGAGGCAGCGCCCCACCACCTGCACTCTGCTCGCCACCACCTGCACTCGGCTCGCTCTGCAGAAGCCCAGGTGGCTGGAGTGCTGGGACCTGGCCGTGTCTTCGCCAGCCCCGGGAATAAAAACTACACTGTTCCTGTTTCACTGAGGCCACCGAGGGGAGTTAATGCCAACGAGACGTTCCTCTGCCGTGATTGGGCGAAATGTCGGCCAATGCCCATCAGACGTTTAAAGGCAAGGACCACAGAATACAGTTGCAAGTTGAACAGAAATCTCGGGACACAGTAATTGTTTCATTTTGCATTTTAAATGAAGCGTGAATTTTAAATGACCTGCAAGTGCAGTTGGGTAAATAAAAAAGTCTAACATGCCCTAGCCCAGTGGTCGGCAAACTCATGAGTCCGCAGAGCCAAATATCCATAGGACAATGATTGAAGTTTCTTTAGAGTGCAAAATTTTAAACTTAAACTTCTTCTAATGCCACTTCTTCAAAACAGACTCACACAGGCCGTGGTATGTTGTGGAAGAGCCACACTCAAGGGGCCAAAGAGCCGCCAGTGGCTGACATGGCCCTAGCCAGTTTGGCTCAGTGGATAGAATATCAGCCTGTGGACTGAAGGGTCCTGGGTTCAGTTTCGGTCAAAGGAGCATGCCTGGGTTGCAGGCTCAATCCCTAGTAGGAGGTGTGCAAGAGGCAGCCAATCAATGATTCTCTCTCATCATTGATGTTTCTCTCTCTCTCCTCAAGTCAATAAAAAATAAAATAAAATAAAATATACAGTGGTACCTCGAGATACGAGTGCCCTAACATATGAGATTTTTGAGATACGAGCCATCGAGCGAGCAAGCGATTTTTGCTTTGAAATACGAGCAAAATTTGAGATACGAATAATTGCTCGGATCGGCCGGCTGCACACGACCCACCAGTTTACCGCGACTGGAGTGTCTCATAGTTTCCCACGCCTCAAGGTTACGGAACAAATTAAACTCGTATCTCGAGGTACCACTGTATATATATAAAGAGTGTCTAACATGACACCATTGGCTGTTAATTCACACGGAGCGAACCCAAGGTGCAGGGAGTTCCTTACAGCGTACACTCAGGGTCAGGAGAGCAGCTCTGTGTTGTAACTGAGAACGACAGGCCCACATCCTGACACAAGGCATGTCCTCAGCTGGAAACCAGCACACGTGAGCAGCACATGAGCTACCAAGACGTACATGCTGACGGCCATGAGCCGCCTCTGAGTGGCCATCCCTGCTGGCTCGCTCAGCAACAAGTTCACCCCGAGGTGCTCATTCTGAGACCACCGGGGCGTGGCGGTCGCTGGGCCTGGGGAGGGAAAAAGGCTTCTGGAAGGAAGAAATCCGAATTTGCTCCCGAGAAGCGACAATAAGGAATTCACAGGGATGAGCATCTACACTCTCAAACGAGAGATTATAGTAATGTCAAAGGGAAGGCATACAGCAGGTCCCCCCATAACATACTGTCTCGTCATAAGGAGGTAGTTTTCTCTGCTGAAGTGGTCTATTCAACGTGTGCCTTTAATAACACCTGCGATATGTAAAGAATGCTCCTTAGTGCGTGGCGTTTAGGCTGAGAAAACGAATCCTGTCCCCATGCAATGCTGGGCAGTTGTCTCAATTTAAGTCAGAAGGGCAGGGACGGACCGGCTGACACAGGCTGCGACACTGACCGTTCATTTCACATCCTTCAGTCTGCCCTGATCGGCCCACTGTTCGAGATGAAATAAATGCATTTCTAGACACTTCTGTCATCGCGACAGTCCGTTCTTCAGGGTAGAAGAAGGCACTTGGATGAGGTCACAGGGATTCCTGTGACATGCACAGAGGAAGCAGCCCCCGATCACTGTTTTCCTCATCAGGCGCTATTTCCAGCATTGGACACAAAGCCGGGCGCTCTGCCAGAATCGCCCAGGGCCCAGCAGGCTGCGTGAGTAAGCTGGGCGGATTCTAGCCACAGTGTCAGGTCTCGCGAGACCCATCACACACAGGTGAGCGAGCAGGTGGCGGCCGAGGAGGGGGGTGAGAGACCGCCAGCCTGAGGAGACTCGACAGAGACCCGGAAGCCAGCGCCGGACAAGATTCTAGTTTTGACAGAGATGCCAGGAGAGTCTGCAAGGGGGTGTGGTGTGGTCGGGGGGAGATGGTACGGGAATTCAGGGCTGAGCCATGGGGAGGAGGCCAGGACAAAAGCAGTTCCAGTTGGATGACTGTAGCCTGAGCATCAGTAGGAAAAGAGACTATAGGGGAGTACATAAGGAAGATAAATGTTTAGTCTTGTTTTTTAATATATTTTTGATTTTTTACAAAGAGGAAAGGAGAGGGGTAGAGAGTTAGAAACATTGACGAGAGAGACATCGATAAGCTGCCTCCTGCACACCCCCCACTGGGGATGTGCCCGCAATCAAGATACATGCCCTTGACCAGGACTGAACCTGGGACCTTTCAGTCCCCAGGCCGACATTCTATCCACTGAGCCACACCAGTTTCGGCGAGAAATGGGTTTTTGAATGAGATAGGTAATGACTGGCAGATGTAAGGGCAGCTTCCTATAGAACACTCCAAACGTTCCATGCACAGGGAGGGGGAAGGGAGAGAGCTGCAGTTGGCAGGGGGACCACAGAGACCAAGGACAGGGCTGAGGACAGGGAGCGAAGAGCCGGAGGAGGTCAAAGGCGCCGAGGTGGAGAAACCAGGACAGGGACGGGGCAACAAGGAGAAAGGACCTCCCTTCCCCCAGGAGTGTTTCTTTGCAATGGTTCTGAAACACAGGAGACATGCAGAGATGTGCAAAGATGTCACCGCCAGTTTTCGAATTCTATTAACTAAAACTATATATAATATAGTGTGTGTGAATGTGCTTAATGCCAAAGAAATGTGCATTTAAAAATGGCTAAAATGGGAAATTTCATTCATGCATATTTATACCGCAATTTAAAAACACTATATATACACTACATGTACATACATATAAGTAGACATACGAAGGCGTTTTTATTTATTTAAAACTAGAGGCCCGGTGCACGAAATTCGTGCATGGGGAGGCAGGGGAATGTCCTTTCGCCCAGCCTGCTCCCTCTGCAATCTGGGACCCCTCGAAGGATGTCCGACTGCCCGTATAGGCCCGATCCTACCTGGGCAGTCGGACATTCCTCTAACAATCCAAGACGGCTGGCTCTCAAATCCTCGCCTGCCTGCCTTCCTGATTGCCCCTAACCATTTCTGCCCCTAACTCCTCTGCAGGCGTGGTCACTCCCAACTCCTCTTCCCTGCAAGCCTGGATCCCCCTACAACTGCTCTTCCTTGCAGGCCCAGTCACCCCCAACTTCCCTCTCTTGCAGGCCTGGTCCCTCCCAACTGCCCTTCCCTGCTGGCCATCTTATGTCTATGTGGGGAAAGTCATCTTTGACCACATGGTGGCAGCTATCTTGTGTGTTGGAGTGATGGTTGATTTGCATATTCCTCTTTTGTTAGAATAGAGGCCTAGTGCACAGGTGGGGGCCAGCTGGTTTGTCCTGAAGGGTGTCCCAGATCAGGGTGGGGGTTCTCTTGGGGTGTTGGGCGGCCTGGGTGAGTGGCCTGTGGGGTTTGCAAGTTGGCCACACTCACCGGTGACCCAAACAGAGAATCTGGTATTTATTTATCTTCTACAATTGAAACGTTGTAGCCTTGAGTGGAGACCAAGGCAGGCCAGGGCAGGTGGAAAGTTTGGCTTCCTCCATCACTGGGGGAAGCCTCCTGCTCTCTCCAGCTCTGTGGCTGCTGCTATTTTTGTTGGGATTTATTTATCTTCTATAATTGAAATTTTTTAACCTTGAGCAGAGGCTTGGGCTGGCCAGGGCAGGCAGAAAGCTTGGCTTCCTCCATTGCCAGGGAAACCTAAGCCTCCTCCTCACTCTGTGGCCACAGTCATCTTGGTTGGGTTAATTTGCATACTTATTCCTGATTGGCTAGTGAGCATGGCTTGTAGTGTAGTGGAGGCCTGGCCCATTTGCATATTACTCTTTCATTAGATAGGATCTGAGGCTCTGGCTTGTGTCTGCTGCGGATCCTTATGGCATAGAATGGGTTAAGGCAGGGACCATTAAAGGATAACCCTACAGACAACTGGCACATGTTCAAGTTTCAATCGTTAAGAAACAGAAAATAATTCCTCTATAGTCAACCAAAAGCAAACCAAACCAAACCAAAAACCCCTTCCTTAACCCATTCTATGCCATAAGGATACACAGCAAACACAAGCGGCATGCCTTCCCCACACACCACGCATATCTATAAAGAAAAAAAAAATGTTTTCCCTAACTGGCAGCCCTGACCAACTTCAGAATCATCTTTTGTGAGAATTTTAAGCTGAAAATATTCAAGAACACCCAAAGTGTGAATAATGTTTATTTTTATAACTAAAGGTCTGATGCACGAAGATTTGTGCAAGAATGGGCCTTCCTTCCCCTGGCTGTCAGCATTGCCTCTGCTCCGGCCCGAGCTGCCTTTTTGCCTCCCCACACTGCCCAGAGGCCCAGAGCAGCAGGGGCAGCACAGAACGCCTGCATATGCAAATCAACTCACCAGCTGTTGGGTTAATTTGCATACCCACTTCTGATTGGCTGGTGGGCATTGCAAAGATACCGTCAATTTGCATATTACTCTTTTATCAGTGTGGGTAGTCATTGAAAATTGATTTTTTTGAAAATTAAATCCAAAATATCATGGCATGTGGGGACGGTTTCTGTTTTGGATGCGTGGCAAGTAACTGGTTAAAGAGACCAGCAGGGGAGAAGACGCCTCAATGTCCAGGCAGTGAAAGCACAATAGTCCAGGAAGGAGGGATGCTGGCTGGGGCCTTGGACCGAGTCCAGCCCCGTTCTGATTTCCCTGTGTCCAGCCCCCTCGCTGTGATCAAGAGAATGGCTTCACACAAAGAACAGGAAAGACCTTTTAATAAAAACAAACACGAGCCCCTCTTGCTGTCAAGGCTACACGTCAAAATGTTTGCAAGATCAGAAGAAGGACACAGAGATGATTTTCAGCCGTAATTCCAGATTTAACCAACAATATTCAGAGTGATTTGCAAGCTGACTTTCAGGGTCAACCCATTCCTTTGCAAAAGCCACGGAATTCCTACTATCTCACGAATGGTTTTCAATTCTGATGGAGAAACAATGCTAAACATCTTGCTTTGATCTGGTGGCGCCTTTCTGTGGTAGGCGGACAGACATGGGCAGACCAAGGCCGATGGGCCAGGTGCAGAAGGTCATCAGGGGGAAAAACCTTGGATGCCTAGCAGAGGACAATTGTAAGAGTGGGACTTATCCCCAGGTGACTTTCCTCCGCTGGCATATCGATGGTCACGTGGTTCGGGTGTGGACCCCTTGACCTTTCCTCCCTAGAGATAACATTTAGGTCAAAGTTCTAGTCCAGCTTGAGGCCCAGAAAAGCAGCAAAACCAGACAATCAACCAAGAGCAAACCAAACCAAAAGGAAAATCCCCAACATAACCCATTCTATGCCGTAAGGATCCGCAGCACGCACAAGCCATGCCCAGCAGCCAATCAGGAGCGAGTATGCAAATGCCTGCATAATTCACCTCGGCCCAGGCTGACTTCAGGACCAGCTGCGTTGACTAGTGACCCCCTGTCCTAGAGCTGCCCAATCAGTCCATGGAGACCCTGATCCTGAAAGAACACACCGGGAAAGCCGCTGCATATTCTACTGAGATCTCCCCTAAAACCTCCACTTTAAAACCCCAGGACAGAGGACCCAGTGCACTCTCCCTCCTGGGCTTTTTCCCTCCTTCCTTAACCCCACTCCCACCCCTCCACGTGCTTCACCGTTATCTTCCTCTCTTTTAAGCTCCAAGGGCCCTTCCTTTGCCTCTATAACTTGCTTCCCAAGCCCAATTCTTTTTTTTTTTTAAATATATTTTATTGATTTTTTTAGAGAGGAAGGGAGAGGGATAAAAAGTCAGAAACATCGAATAGAGAGAGACATCGATCAGCCGCCTCCTGCACACCCCACAGTGGAGATGTGCCCGCAAGTAAGGTACATGTCCCTGACCGGAATCGAACCTGGGACCTCTCAGTCTGCAAGCCGACGCTCTATCCACTGAGCCAAACCGGTCTCAGCCCAGCATTGTTCTTGAGGCGTGGCCGCTTAACTCAATTTCCTGTCAAGTTCAGCATAGACCCCCAGCTCAGCAGCGTGGCTTGTCTCTTGCTTTACCTAGGGGGTCCCCGCTGTGGTCCAGCCTCAGTGTCTATGCGGCCAGATGTCTTTCTCTCTAACTGTTCCTCTTTCCATGGGGGTTTCCAGCCATTGCTACTCCCCGCACACAAGCAATCATGCCCTGTGCCCCCACACTATTGCACCTTCCTCCAAGTGATCTCAGGTGTCCTCCTTCTGTAACCCAGGCCGGGGGCAGGAGTGGGGCAATGAGAAATCAGACGCCATGGATCCGGTACCGAATGCATTCCTAGTGGCCCAGCACCCCAGCCCAGTCTGAACCGAGAAGCAGGGGCAGCAGGTGATTCATCTAAAAGCCTTTTATCAGCTTTCTTCCTGCAGAGCCATCCCACACCTAACAAGCTGCCAAGCACCTAGCGGTTAGTCATGGAAGGAGAGACAAAAAGGAACAGAAAGGGTTTCAAGAAAACCATTACTGTTGAAACCGGCTTGGCTCAGTGGATAGAGTGTTGGTCTGTGGACTGAAAGGTCCCAGGTTCTATTCCGGTCAAGGGCATGTATCTTGGTTGCAGGCACATCTCCAGTAGGAGGCATGCAGGAGGCGGCTGATTGATGTCTCTCTCTCTCATCCATGTTTCTAACTCTCTCTCCCTCTCCCTTCCTCTGTTAAAAAAAAAATAAAATATATTAAAAAAAATAAATAAAAATAAATATATTTTATTGATTTTTTAACATAGAGGAAGAGAGAGAGATAGGGAGTTAGAAACATCAATGAGGGAGAGACATCAATCAGCCGCCTCCTGCACGCCCCCTATTGGGGATGTGCCCGCAACCAGGATACATGCCCCTGACCGGAATCGAACTTGGGACCCTTCAGTCCACAGGCTGATGCCCCATCCACTGAGCCAAACCGGTTTCGGCTCAATAAAATGTATTTAAAAAAATATAAAAAAAAAATAAAGCCACTACTCACCCGCACTAAATATACAAGAAATCAGGGGAAAAGAGTATGAGCTCGGTTATCTACTGCGCCAACAAATTCAGCTTTCTATATGCTACATGGCAAGGTTGAACATGGGCTCATGTTATCTAAAACCGCCTCCCCAGTGACAGGAACAGAGCTCTGAGGGAGTCTGAAGCGAACCAGACCAGTACTAATTCTCTTCACAAACAGTCCTATGCAGCAAGAGGCGGGGAGACTGATTATCAAATAAACAATTAGGCAGCTCAAACCTCATTTCTGCTGTAAGGAAAAGGGAGCAGCGTGTGTTGGCCAAGGAGGTAAGAATCCTGGCCTCGAGACCACATTTGTATAAATTTTCCCTTGCCACAGGAGAGCAGACATTTTAACAGCGTTATCTCCATGAGGAATGGGAACTCAGGAAATATAAATTTAGTGGGAAGAAAAAGGGTTCATCTGAGGGTGAGTGCGCATGTGTGAGACGGCATAACTCAGGAACAGCCTTCCATTCCCTGACCTTTTCCCCTGGCACGGTCTTCTTGAAAAGAGACACACTTAGGAGATCATTCATTTAAAAACCAAAACAGCCGTGGCCGCTCGGCGTGGGGTGGGAGCTTCGGACTGGACGGTGATGGTCTGTGAGTGAGCCTCCTACAGTTTGTGTAAAGGGCGGAGGGCTGTGCCCGGCGCTGAGACACCCCGGCAGGGTTTACCCGGGCAGCAGATGCAGGGAGGAAGACGAGATCACCAGGGCCAGGCACCACCTGCTTGGCTACATGCCTGTGGTGCCCCCTGCAGAGCTGGCTGTATCTTTGCTGATCATCTCCAGGGTCAGAGAACCCCCAGCTTCTAATGAGGATTCTCCTCTTCATGTAAAACCCCAGTCCCTTGCCCCTCTTTACTCTCTGCCACCTCTGCAAGGCAGAACATTTTAGTCTCATTCATACAATGGCTTTGCGACATGACCAGCCTGTCCTGGGCTAACCATCCTAGTACAGTGGTACCTCGAGATACAAGTGCCCTAACATACGAGATTTTTGAGATGCGAGCCGTCGCGCGAGCGATTTTTGCTTTGAAATACGAGCAACAGTTGAGATAGGAGTCATCGCGTGGATTGGCCGGCTGCACACGACCCACCAGTTTACTGCGACTCGAGCGTCTCATAGTTTCCCACGCCTCAAGGTTACGGAACGAATTAAACTCGTATCTCGAGGTACCACTGTACATTCCTGAAGTCCGTCCTTCCACAAACATCTGCTGAATGTAACTGTCTCCCCACTGGGCATGCACTCCGGACCCATCTCTGCCATGTTTGTTCCTCTCCAGGTGGGTCACTGCGCAGCTTACTTGACCTTAGTGTCTATGTTTGTAAAATGGGGTGGGGGTGGTGGTTGGGGCATATCAACAATTCCGACCTGAGAGGAACATTCAGTGCAACGAAGTTCATGTGCAAAGTGCTCATCACGCCTGGTACTCAGGCTTTCCTCAGAGGGAGCCTTCGCCTCGGCCAACACCGTGCTCACGGGGACGCAGCACCAGACTTCCAGGCGATGCGCTATGCCCTCTCTTCCCTCAGCTCTGGGCCACTGCCAACTGAGCAGGAAGAAGGGGTGATGCTACTGCTGTGACACTGAGAGACAGACGGACAGACTCTGCGAGGGCTGGAGGAGAAGCAGCCAGCTGCAGGCTATCCACCCTGACCAATCAGGGGCCATCTCTGAGGACGAAGCTCGGAGCCAGGGCGGAGCCACAGAAGGCAGAAGGGAGATGTTTAGGCGGGTGCCGGGGTAAACGGAGGAAAAGTGAGGTCCTGGAAGTCAGATTTTTCTTAGTGAAAACTCATTCTCCAGATACGTTTAAAAATATACCAGATGATCCAGCAACTCCACCTTTTGGGTATATATGCAAAAGAATCCCAAGCAGAGTCCTGAAGAAGGATTTTGACACACATGTTCATAGCAGCATAATTACCAATAGCCAAGGAGTAGAAGCAACCTAGGTGGCCAGCCGCAGGCAAATGAGTCCACAAAACGTGGTATTTGTATCTACGCACAACAGATTACCCTTCAGTTTTAGAAAGGAAGAAAATTCTGACATATGCCATAACATAGATGCATCTTGACATTATGTTAACTTACTGCTATAGACTAAATATTTATGTCACCCAAAGGTGCTGGAGTTTAATTGCTAAGGTGATAGTATTGGGAGGTGGGGGCTATGAGGGTGATGAGGTCATGAGGGTGGAGCCCTCATGAATGGAATTAGTGCCCTTATAAAAGAGACTCAATAGAGCTCCCTCACCTTTTCCACCCTGTGAGGATGCAGTGAGAAGACCCTCGTCTGACACGGAACCTGCCTCGATCTTGGACTCCCAGCCTCTAAAACTGTGGGAAATTCATTTCTGTTGTTTAAAAGCTGCCCAGTCTATGGTCTTCAGCCCAAAGGAACTGAAAACTGAACAAGCCAATCACAAGAAGACAAATACAGTGGTACCTCAAGATAGAAGTGCCCTAACATACGCGATTTTTGCTTTGAAATACGAGCAACATTTGAGATACGAGTCATCTCTCGGATCGGCTGGCTGCACACGACCCACCAGTTTACCGAGACTCAAGTGTCTCATAGTTTTCCACGCCTTAAGGTTACGGAACGAATTAAACTCGTATCTCGAGGTACCACAGTACTGCATAGTCTCCCTTATGTGAGCTACTTAGAGTTTGACTAGTCAAACTCAGAGACAGAAAGTAAAATGGTGTTGCCAGGGGCAGAGGGGAGGGCAGGAATGGGAGGAGCTATTGTTTAATGTGAATATACTTAATACTGTTGAACTGTACACCTAAAAACGGTAAAGATGGCACATTTTTAGTTATGTGTATCTTATCATAATTAAAAACAATTTTTAAATATACTAAACATAGCTCAAGAAAACCAAAACGAGGGAGAAGAGCTAGAGCAGAAACGAACAAAGGAAATACGACGCATGCTTAGACAAGCCTTATGAAGATGCTTAAAAGTCTGTTCCGGTGCAAATCCCGCAAGTGTTAGCTGTTGGTCCTAATTCTCCGAAGCTCCTCCTCACAGATGCCTACTATTCGGAGGCAGAGAACTGTCAAGAGCACAGGCTTTAGGGCAGGGAGCGCGGGTCTGCCCTTGGCAGTGTGGCTCTGTCAGCTGGCTTCCCCTCTTTCGCCTTCTCTTCCTTCTCCGCTTGTGGGTTGTCGTGAGGACCAAACGGGACGGGCCACACGAGGCCCTCAGCACCCGTTAAGGCAGCGGTTCTCAACCTGTGGGTCGTGACCCCTTTGGGGGTCGAACAACCCTTTCACAGGGGTCGCCTAAGACTATTGGAAAACACCTATTTCCCATGGTCTTAGGAATCAACACACCGCTCCTCGGTGTAGCAAAGTGTAGCCATGTAGTTTACTGTTGTCCTATGAAGACTGTTGCCCATGCTACACCACGATTCAAAATTTCATATATTTGTCATTAGAAAAAAATACTTCACAATATATAATTACGTATTGTTTTTGTGATTAATCCCTATGCTTTAATTATGTTCCATTTGTAACAATGAAAATACATCCTGCCTATCAGATATTTACATTACAGTTCATGACAGCAGCAAGATGACAGTGATAAAGTAGCAACGGAAATGATTTTATGGTTGGGGGTCACCACCCTTGAGGAGCTGTCTTAAAGGGTCGCGGCCTCAGGAAGGTTGAGAACCGCTGCGTTAAGGGGTGAGAAACATCAGCCGCCCACCCGGCGGTGGGTCTCACCTGGACATCATACAGGAACTGGAAGCGGCTCCTCTTGCTCGCGGCCTCTCTCACCGCCCAGGCCAGGTCCACCGAGCCCTTCCCGCCCATGGACCAGTGGTAGCAGGGCACCGCGTCGAAGGCGCCCGCCCGCTTCGCCAGCTCGCACACCAAGTCGATCTCGGCCCGGGTGTCGGTCCTGGTGAGGAAAACGCTGGTGGTTCGGCAGCTGCGTTCACTTAGCCGTGTTTTGAGAGAAAGACTAACCGTTTATACGGAACTTTGTTCCTTAGCTCTGATATATTTCCAACATCAGAAGTGGTTTCGTTGTGTTTAAATAAATCAGACTTAGAATAAGGCGTGGGGAAGGCAGGGGGGGGGAGGGTGGGAATCTCTTGCAACATGATTCACATATTTCAAGTTGTTAAGGGTTTTATTGAGAAAATTCCATAACACATCCCTTTGATCATCCCCCGTTTTTCAAACAGAAATGCTGGGTGGAATTAAAAAATAAAAATAAAAAAAGGCCCAAGAGATGTAAGTCCCTCTATAGATTTCATTTCCCCGGGAACATCTGAGAACACTTGTGCTGCAATGAAACCAATCGCACCCAACCCGACAAACAGAAAGAGCAGCGTACAGTGGTACCTCGAGATACGAGTGCCCTAACATATGAGATTTTTGAGATACAAGCCATCGAGTGAGCGATTTTTGCTTTGAAATACGAGCAACAGTTGAGATAGGAGTCATCGTGCGGATCGGCCAGCTGCACACGACCCACCAGTTTACCGCGACTCGAGCGTCTCATAGTTTCCCACGCCTCAAGGTTACATAACAAATTAAACTCGTATCTCGAGGTACCACTGTATTCCTGGATGCTCTCCGATGACACAGGGAAAGCCCAGCCCCCTAAGACACACATCTAGTTTGCAGGGAGGCCCAAGCGCTACCCCCACGTTTAAAGGAGGGCACCCCACTTACTTGAAGACATTCAGGGCCACGACCACCGGGACCCCAAAGAGCTGCGCGATCTGAATTTGCTTCTGGAGGTTACAGCAGCCATCGGCCACCAGCTGGATGTTCTGCAAGAAAACCAGACCCCCATGCATTGCCTCCCGCCACACCTGCCACACTCCGCTGCGAGAGCCACCGTGCGCCTAGAACAGTGGTTCTCAACCTTTCTGATGCTGCGGCCATTGAATACAGTTCCTCGTGTTGTGGTGAATCGTCATATAAATATCTGTGTTTTCTGATGGTCTTAGGCGACCCCGCTAGTGGTTCTCAACCTGAGGGTCACTGCTGTAGAGCCTAAGACCATGAGGAAACAGGTCACGACCCACAGGTTGAGAACTGCTGCCCTAGAAGCTCACCCTGTGGACCCAGAAGCTACGCAGGAGCTACACACAGATCCCCCTTTTCCTCCAAGAGAGATGAAGGAAGGAGGAGGAGGAGGAGGAGGTGGCTCCTTCTCGAAATAACTTCTAAAATGATTCTGAGTCCCATAGCACAGCTGAGTCTTGAGTCAGGCGGCTATTTTTGCAGCTGACCAGTGGCCAGGACGTAAGCAACGTGCCCACGCCCCTGCAGGTGGGTGAGCAAGAAGAGGGCTCCAGGAGGAGGAGGAGAGCCGGCCAGCCAGCCTCTGCTCGAACCCCTGGTGCCACCTGTAGGACAGGAGAGGTACTGTTGACAGTAAACCGAAGTCTATGTACAGAGTCAGGTAACTAACTGAGGCAGGCGGTGAAGCCGGAAGTCGGTTTTTCCCACACCTACACACATGGAGATAAGGTGTGTATTTGTTTTTGTGCTGGGGGTAAGGAGCAGTAGATAAAGCCCATATCTATTATTCCTTAAGACGGAAGTGTGAACTGAATGGGCTGTATCCTTACCTCCCACCCCTTTCCTCTAGGATGGTTAGAAAAGCATTTT
Organism: Lasiurus borealis; assembly: GCA_004026805.1. Taxonomy (NCBI): domain Eukaryota; kingdom Metazoa; phylum Chordata; class Mammalia; order Chiroptera; family Vespertilionidae; genus Lasiurus; species Lasiurus borealis. The sequence continues at coordinate 25,187 of PVJN01015069.1, read as the reverse complement.
TCTAAGACACCGTGGGTGAAGGACTCATCCACTAAGTGCATTCACTCATCTGCAAGTCGGTGGTTAACCCGGTTGAATGATGGTCCTTTTAAAGCTGTCACTCTTACCTCCTCTGTGTATTCCTTCTTCAGAGGGACACCAGCGGTTACCTGAGACGAGACAAAATGAAGAATTCTCTCAGGAAAAGGCTTACGCTAGCCCTGGATGGGATGGCTCAGATGGATGAGCACTGTCCGTGGCACCGAGAGGTCACTGGTTTGATTCCCTGTCAGGGCACATGCCGGCGGGTGCAGGCTTGATCCCCAGGAAGGGACCTGCAAGAGGCAGCCAATTGATGTTTCTCTCCCAAATAATTAAAAACACTAAAAAAATAAAAATAAAAATAAAATGCTTCCTCTAATTCATCAAGAGCTGAAAGAAAAACACATCATAGGCACCTTTAGGGAAGGTGCCTTTAGGAGTACATTTTGTCGTTTTAAACCAGTAACTGGCTGAATATACATGCGCGGGAAGCTTTTAAAAAACAATGTTCCTGGCCCACCCCTCTCCCCGACAAATTAAAGCAGGACTTCTGGGACCCAGGATCCGAGATATTTAAAAATTCCCCCAGGAAATTCCAATTTGAGCCAATATTGAGAACTTCCATAATGTTGCGCATTATCCTAGCATCAAATGGAATCTATAATATGATCAATGCCTGAATTATACAAAGCACACCATCTTTCTAAGTCATTTCAAAGCATTACTATTTACTTATTTTGGCTAGGTTGGCAGGACAGCTCAAAGACGGAGAAAGTCAAGTTGAGAGGATGCAGGTGTCTTGTGGAAGGTTATAGAGCAAACAGGGGCTTGAGTGTAACAGGTCCTGAAACCCAATACTATTGTGCTTTTCCACAGTCTCACGTGGTTTTTATCAATGGCCTGCTACCGGTTTCGGTGCCACCCTGGAAAACATTCTGATTTACGGAGGGCATGGTGGCTTACTCTCCGTGGCAGAGGTCTTGAAAACATAAGAAATTCTTGAGAAAGAAGTTACACCTCTGTAACGGATCAGATTGTTTTTGGATTGTGTGTGAAAACAAAGTATTTTCAGATGGGTTTTCCCAGCACTGCGTGAATGCAGGATTGAAAAAAAGGACAGAAAATACTGCTGACCCTAGCCGGCTTGGCTCTGTAGATAGAGCGTCAGCCTGCAGACTGAAGGGTCCTGGGTTCGATTCCAGCCAAGGGCACATGCCTGGGCTGTGGGCTCAATCCCCAGTAGGGGGTGTTTAGGAGGCAGCCAATCAATGATTCTCTCTCATCATTGATGTTTCTATCTCTCTCTCCTCCCTTGCTCTCTGAAATCAATAAAGAAATCTATTAAAGAGAAAGGAAGAAAGAAAGAAAGAAAGAAAGAAAGAAAGAAAGAAAGAAAGAAAGGAAGGAAGGAAGAAAATACTGCTGAGCTTGCACACATGCAAAGTTCTGCAGAATCCAACACTGAGCCAAAGCAGAAAGAATGGGCTGTACCAACAAGAGGGTCAACTAAACCCAAAGATGGTTCTTAAAAGGACTAACCAAGTCACCCTGGCCAGGTGGCCCGGTTGTTAAGCATCGTTCCACACACCAAAGAAGCACAGGTTCAATTACTGGTCAGGTCACACACCTACAATGCGGTTTTGACCCTTGGACAGGGCACAGACAGAGGCAACCAATTTGTTTCTCTCTCACCTGGATGTTTCTCTCTCTCCCGCCCTCTTCCTCTCTCTAAACATATTCTCCAAAGGTTCATGTAATATTTTGAAAGTTAAATAATATAACTTGCAGCACTGACAGATTAAAATGGAAGAACATATCATCTCAAGAGATGAAGAAGCCGAAACCGGTTTGGCTCAGTGGATAGAGCGTCAGCCTGCAGACTGAAAGGTCCCAGGTTCGATTCCGGTCAAGGGCATGTACCTTGGTGGCGGGCATATCCCCAGTAGGGGGTGTGCAGGAGGCAGCTGATCGATGTCTCTCTCTCATCGATGTTTTTAACTCTCTATCCCTCTCCCTTCCTCTCTGTAAAAAAATCAATAAAAAAAAATAGATGAAGAAAATTGTTCAACACCTAGTTAGTAAAAAAACTCGGCTAACTGCATAGTAAAGGTAATTTCTTCAACCTGATAAAGTACACATACTAAAAATCTACAGAAAACACCAGAGTGATGAACTATTAAGAACATTTTCTTTCAGATCAAGAATAAGGAGAGAATGCCCCGTATTACCACTCCTATTTAATACTGTATTGCATCTAGGAAGACCTGGTTAGCGATAAGAAAGGAAGTATAAAGACTGACAAGGAAGAATCAGAACTGTCATTATTTTCAGATACGATTTCCCATAGAGAACTCTCCAAAGTATCAGTAGCTAAAGTAGTACAATTAATAAGATGCTTTCTTAACTCGTGAGGATGTAATGTACAGCATGGTGTCTATGATTAATAATATTGTGTTGCAAACTTGAAAGTTTCTTAAAAATCCTCATCGTAAGAAAAAAATTTTGCAGCTATATATGGTGACAAATATTAACTAGTCTTACAGTGGTGGGCACTTTGCAATGTGCACAAATATTAAATCATTATGCTGTACACCTGAAACCAGTATAATGTTATGTCACTTTTACATCAAAAATAAAAGGGAGCTGAAACCGGTCTGACTCAGTGGATAGAGCGTCGGATTGTGAAATGAAAGGTCCCGGGTTTGATTCTGGTCAAGGGCATGTACCTTGGTTGCGGGGACATCCCCCAATAGGGGGTGTGCAAGAGGCAGCTGATCGAGATTTCTCTCTCATTGATGTTTCTAACTATCTCCCTCTCTGTAAAAAATCAATAAAATATATTAAAAAAAAAAAAAGAAACAAAGAATTCCTCAGCCTGGGACGAGGACTGGGATACTGGCTCTCCTGCATCTCCAGCCTACTGGCCCACGCTGCAGATTTTGAACTTGTCAGCCTCCATCACTGCATAAGCCGCCTCCTTATTATACATCTCCTTTGATATAAACACATGCCCTATTGCTTCTAAAGAGCCCTCCTTAATATCCTGAGTTCAGAGAGTGAACTGTACAAGGAAACGGGATGAGAATGTTAGTCGTGATGTTGCACCCAGAACGCTCAGCACTTACGAAGACAGGATATGAATTCAAAACGATTGCGGCTAAAATGGGCAAGTTCAAGGGTCACAGGATTTTCCACTGCACCAGCTATGGAAAACAACCAAGCTGAATAAACAGAAGAGACAGCCGCGGTTATTTGTATAATGATATCTAAAGGAAGTAGAAATTATAGTGGATACAAAAAAAAAAAGACCATGGAGCCGATTCAAGTAAGAAGGAGTGACACTGAGATGAATAATAGGGACTATAGGATTAAGGAGATGAAAGTTCATTTATTATTCAATGACTGGAAACATTTCCTGGATGCGGACTCTGCCAGGCACTAGGGATACACAAGTTAAGAAGACATAGCCCTTAATCCCGAGGAATTAAAAGTTGAGTAGGGAGACATACATCTAGACGTTCATAAAACAGTGACGCAAAAGGCCCTCCCGGAGCTCCAGGGAGTGAGGCGAAGCTTTTCCCGGCTTCCTGATCCTTCCCTTTTATTACCCTCCCCCGCTATCTGTGACTGGAGCTCTGCTGCAACCATCACTGGCATGAAACCATGACTTGAAGCGAAGGGGAAGAGTAAGGCGAGCAGAAAAGGCAACCGTTGTAAAACAATGAGCACGGGCTTTAAGGTGAACTGAAAGAGGATTATCAATCACGTAGAGGCAGTGGTTCTCAACCTTTCTAAAACCGAGACCCTTGCATACAGTTCCTCATGTGGTGGTGACCCCCAACCATGAAATTTTGCTACTGTGATGCATTGTCATGTAAATATCTGCATTTTCCGATGGTCTTAGGCGACTCCTGTGAAAGGGTTGTTCGACCCCCAAAGGAGTCGCAACCCACAGGTTGAGAACTGCTGATGTAGAGAAAGTTCATAGGACAGAGACAAGAGTGTGGAAAAGCCACTGCCCACTGCCACTGCAGCTGGGGGGCTCTGTCGCCTCTGCCTGGGTCCCTACTCGCTGCAGCTTTGTCCAGAAGGAAGGACATCCAGAAGGACACCCGGTCTAACGAGCATATTACGCTTTTATTATTATAAATGACCGAACCAGGCAAGACAACCTCCAAGGCCTTTCCAGTATTAGAGCCCTTTGATTTTTTAATTTTCAGGGTGCAAAACAGGGAGGGGGAATTGCAAATGCATTTTATATTGGCAAAAATAATTCACTTGATGTTGAAAATGGAAGCTGGTGTACAGATTTAAAGTCTAAAGACAAGAAGTGATTGTTTTGAGCAAAATCAGAATTCTTTAGGATTGACGGCCTTATACTATGTGTTAGGTCAACCTCCCATTTGAAATAATGGTGATGCTTCAGGCTAGAGTGAAATGCTTAGAGTGGGGCTGGATAAAAATGTCTATCCTTTGCTACCATACAGCTCCGCACAGTGGACGTTTGGATCTAAGCCCCAGGCTTCGGATTTGGCTCTCTGCTGGCCCCCGACACGCCAGCATTTCCTAACCCTGCAAAGCTCCACCTTCCCATCTGAAAACTGGTATAAAATAACGCTGGCCTCTCTAAGACACACACAGCGAGGCCGAATAACCAGTGTTCAGCATGTAATAGTCACTGGCGTACACAGTATACCCAAGGAATCAGATGTGGCAGTTTGTCTAACTGTTAGACTCTAACAGAGCAACAGTATAAACAATAAAGTTACTCCAAATTATTTTATTTCTAAAATGATTAATCAGTATAAGATTTCATATTCTCCCTTTGAAAATACCTAAAAAAAGGAAAACAAAAAACACACCTTGTCTGTGAAAATGGGGAAAAAAAATTCCTTTCAGATGTGTGTAAATTCTGTATATAATAAGATAGATTAGTATCAACAAGTCTTCAAAAATGTGAAAACAGACTTTCTGTTTTCCAAGCACAGCTCTCTTAGAAATGAGAGTTAAGCCCTGACTGGTTTGGCTCGGTGGGTAGAGCGTTGGCCTGCAGACTGAAGGGTCCCAGGTTTGATTTCGGACACAGGCATGTACCTTAGTTGCGGGCACATCCCCAGTGGGGAGTGTGCAGGAGGCGGCTGATCGATGTTTCTCTCTCATGGATGTTTCTAACTCTCTATCCCTCTCCCTTCCTCTCTGTAAAAAAAAAAAACAATAAAATATATTAAAAAAAAGAAAGAAATGAGAGTTAAAAAGCGAACTGTTAATAAACAGAAACAGGAGGAACAGAGTTCTAGATTAAATCAGAGAACAAAAAACAACTGTCTGTACAAACACAGTCCAGACTCCCCCACGGGAGCCGCCGGTCCCTCCACAGGGGATCCATGCCGGAGCCAGAGCCTCCGTCCTCCCGTCACCGTGGGGTTACAGAGTGCTGACACGAGCTTCAGATACAAATCTGAGGACTAAAACGTGGGTACGCCGCGCTCCTTTCCAAAACACGCCAGCAATAACTCTGCGGGTGCTACTGTCCCCTAGAACCTACTAAACTCCCAGGGCCCCATCCCGGCGACTGGTGAACAAGGCGACATTCTAGAAATCCGGAGCCACTAGCGGGTTAGCGTGTTCACGGGCTGAACTCTGCTTGATCTCCACGTGACGAGGGGTCCCCGGACGGGCGGGGAGGGGGGACTCACGCCAGGCCCGCCGCCGTGCATCTTCAGCGCGCGCACGGTCGCCACCAGCACCACGACGTTGGGCACCAGGCCAGACGCTCGGCACTTGATGTTGAAGAACTTCTCCATGCCGATGTCAGCGCCGAAGCCGGCCTCCGTGACTGCGGAGAACAAGGTGGAAACGTGCTATTAGACAGGGTTTGCCAACCAGGGGTGTGGCTCCAGTTCAAGGGACAGCCGAATCCCCCACCACCTCCGGGTGACTGTCCAGCACGCATCGTGTTCGTATGCAAAGGCAGACCGCCGTTCCCGCCTTTCAGAAAAGGCTCTACTTCTGCCCAAACCGGTGTGGCTCAGTGGATAGAGTGTCGGCCTGCGGACTGAAAGGTCCCAGGTTCGATTCAGGTCAAGGGCATGTATCTTGGTTGCAGGCACATCCCCAGTAGGGGGCGTGCAGGAGGCAGTTGATCAATGTTTCTCTCTCATCGATGTTTGTAGCTCTCTATCCCTCTCTCTTCCTCTCTGTCGAAAATCAATAAAATATATTTAAAAAAATAAAAGAAAATGCTCTACTTCCTCACATTCCCTACAAGTTGGCTCTCTCGGCTTCATACCACCGTGCCTCAACGCTTCTTGGCCAAGGCCTAGATTTTTCTTCCCGGGATAGTAACTCTGAGCAAAGCTTTCCTTAACACGGATGGGATTTCCAACTTTCTAATCAGGTTCCAAATTGTATCAAAGTCCACCGTTAGCATCATTACCAGAGAAGATCCTTTTCACTCTTTATAGCCTACACAGAATCAACCATATTTCAGGCCACCCGGCTATTTCTGTTGATTGAAAAAATTCAAGTTAATTGAGTGAGTGGCTTAAGGAGGCCTATTATGCTTGATACAGTATAGAATATTAAAAAAAAAATCTTTTTTATGGATTTCAGAGAGAAAGGGAGAGGGAGAGAGAGCTAGAAACATCAATGATGAGAGAGACTCAGTGACTGACTGCCTCTGCACAGCCCCTCTACTAGGGATGGAGCCCGCAACCCAGGCATGTGCCCTAACCGGGAATTAGACTGGGAATCAAACCGTGACCTCCTGGTTCACAGGTCAATTGCTCAGGCACTGAGCCACACGGGCTGGGCACAGACTAGCATCTTCCTTCCATAACCACAGCGGGCTCGATGGGGGCTCAGAAGGGGGCTCCCCAGAACGAGCCACGCTGGCAGGCGGGTTATCTGAGCCCAAGACCCCTGAGCTCCAGGCCCCAAAGGCTCCGGAAGCTTTTACTCTCCCGCTAACGACAGAGCGGAACTCAGGCAAAGGCCCGGTCCAGGCGGAGCTCCATCCCTGGCGACAGCTGCGAAGAACAGGAGCTGGGGTGGAAGCGGGGCTTCCCAGGGGTGGGGACCAGCCTCCCCTCTGTCCCCAGAGTCTCTGCACGGCCCAGCAGACACTTGCTCTTCCATCCCCTGTGAATTCTTCCTCTCTGAAGACCCAGACTTCTACTTCTTCTAATTCAGAAAGCCATATAAGGCCCAGGTGCCTGATCGCCCGTGAGCCCCATATTCTTTTTTTTTTTTTTTTAATATATTTTATTGAGTTTTTACAGAGAGGGAGAAAGAGGGATGGAGAGCTAGAAACATCAATGAAAGAGAGACATCAATCAGCTGCCTCCTGCACGCCCCCTACTGGAGTTGTGCCCGCAAGCAAGGTACATGCCCTTAACCGGAATCGAACCCGGGACCCTTCAGTCCGCAGGCCGAAGCTCTATCCACTGAGCCAAACTGGTCTTGGCGAGCCCCATATTCTTACGGCGCTCCCAAACGTATGAAATTAAATGTGATTTTTCTCCTGTTAAACTGACTCATGTCAATTCTTAAAGCAGCCAGAAGAACTTAGAGGGCTAAACATCAATGATGGGAGAGACTCATTGACCGACTGCCTCTGCACGCCCTTCCTCTCTGAAATCCATAAAAAATTTTTTTCCCTTCCCAACAACACTCATCAGCAGCCATCCCCTCCCCTGCTTCCAAACTGCTAGCACGGTTGGTTGCTGTGGCAAGCGTGGAGGTGGCAGGGAGAATGTCTACTACCACCTCCCAAGATGACACTACTGCTACTGGGTCAGCAGCCGAGTCCCCCTGCACAAAGGGGGGCTCTAGGCCCAGCAGCACAGCGGCTGTGAGAGAAATGCAGAGTCTCAGGCACCCTCCAAACCCACCCGATCAGAATCACATCCCCGGGGGAGAATCAGATCTACAGGAGAGAATCAGATCCCTGGTGAGACGAATGCCCACTGACACTTGAGAAGCACAGAGCTCCAGGAAAGCAACACGGAGAGTGCAACAGAAACTAAAGTTTATGAAAAATGCTCTCTACAAGGACAGTACCACCAAGGCCTTCATTTTTAGCAGAGACATGAGCTGGTGGTAAAAAAAAAAAAAAAAACACCAAAAACTTTACCAAGATAAAGACATCAACCGGTTGATCTAATTCTTCATGGCAGTGGTTCTCAACCTTCCTAATGCCGAGACCCTTTAATGCAGTTCCTCATGTTGTGGTGACCCCCGACCATAAAATTATTGCTACTTCATAACTGTAATTTTGCTACTATTATGAATCATAATGTAAGTATCTGTTTTCCGATGGTCTTAGGTGACCCCAGTAAAAGTGTTGATTGACCCCCAAAGGGGTCGCGACCCATAGGTTGAGAACCACTGCTTTATGGTTTCCTGTTATTACTGTATATGCCCACGTCATTTTTAGACAGTAGGCCTAATTTTTATAATTCTGCTCCTTCACGTTACATTTGTCAGAGTTTTCCAGACTGATAAGTTTCCGAGGCCGGGCTAGGGGTGGGTGGAGGGGAGAGATTAACCCAGAAACGCATATGCATAGCCCTTGGGTACAGAGAGGTGAAGGCCTGGGAGGGTGGGTATGAGATGGAGAGGGTCAATGGGAAAAGAAGCAAAACACCCACAAACAAACGAAGGGGACATCCGTAATACTTTTCACCACGAAGGAAAATTAAAAAGATCATCAGAGTCGTCTTGCGGTATTACATACTCTCAAAATTTATGACTGTAAGCGGCGGCTTATGATTTCTGTTACGTTGGATGCACCAAGACTTACAAATTGTTCCCTTGTTATTGGATGTCTGGGCTGGTTCCAACATAAATAACGCTGCAAAATATCTGTGCATATGCGCTTTAACCTCTTTCAAATTACATTCCTGGAATAAATTCCCAGGGGTGAGCGTACAGGGCCAGAGTCCGTAAAAAAAAATTTTATGGCTCTTGATAATGCTTTTTGACAAACTGAAAAAGATTCCCTTAAAAATATCCAATTTGGAGTGAAGGGAGCCTACAAGTCACTTTTTCCTTTATTATGTTTTCTTAGAGCCATTTAAAGACGTAGATATTTTGATATGGTCTTGGGGACATTTCTAATGTTATCAGTGGCGGTCAAAACCGGAGAGTTGACAGTAGCGACCCCCACGCCAGGGTGCCTCTGGGAAAACCATCGTGGTTGCGCGACAGTGGCCCCCACAAGAGGAATGCTCGGTCCGCTTGTTCAAAGGTCAGTACAGAGTGGGCTCCCACTAGGGGAAAAGACAGACAGACCACAGGTCAGACAGACAGGCAGGCAGGATCCAGAATCCTTCTAGCTGCAGCATTCTAAATGACGTAAGTTGGAGGGCAGGGACCATAACTTATTAATCTTTGTATCTCCGGTCCCCAACACTGTACCTGGCACATAAAAATAAATGAATTAACAAAGATAGGAAGGAACTCCGGAGTGGGACTCGGAGCCAATAATGATCTAAAGTAAAGGCTATCCCTCCATGGAGATAGGCAGATAGACATTTGTGAATCCTCACCTGAGGATACGTTTCTATTGATTATCAGGGAAAGTAGAAGAGAGAGGGAAAGACTTTGAAACATCTATTTGAGAGATTGATGGGCTGAGGAGGAGCCTGCAACCAGGGTATGTGTCCTTGTCTGGAATCGAACCCGGAACCCACTGGTCCTCAGGCTGACTCTCTATCCATTGAGCCATACCGGCTAGGGCAAGATAGGTAGATAGACATTTAACACAGAATTACAAGTACGTATTCTGATACTTCCCTAGCAGACTTCTCTCTTTTCTCATAAAATACAAAAGTTTTAATAAATGTCATATTTGGTAAAGAATGGCCATTTTAAATGTCTAGCTAGCTAGCTAGTTTAAATTCATATTTTTAAAAAATGTATTTTATTGATTTTTTTTAGAGAGGAAGGGAAATAGAAACATCGATGAGAGAAACATTGATCAGCTGCCTCCTGCACACACCCTACTGGAGATGTGCCCACAACCAAGGTACATGTGCCCTTGACCGGAATCGAACCCGGGACCCTTCAGTACACAGGCCAAAGCTCTATCTACTGAGCAACACCAGTCAGGGCTAAATTCATATTTTAAGAGATAAATTGAGGAGGGGGGGGGGAGAGAAGGAGTAACAAAGAGAACTTCAGCCCGGCCACCCACTCCCAGGTTGGTCCCCACTGGGGGACATGGGCATGCAGGAGGCAGCCAATCAATAATTCTCTCTCATCATTGATGTTTCTATCCTTCCCTTCCTCTTAGAAATCAATACAAATATATTTTTAAAGAGTGGGAGAGAGAGAAACTCGGGGAAGAAAAACAGGATGCAGTACTGAAGGTCCAGGAACTGTGGCTTCCAAACGCAAAGGAAATACGGAGGCAAATAATGTGAGGGGGACAGAAGCAAGTGCCAACTCCTGACACTTCGAACACCGCTGTGCAATCCCGTAATCATCAGGCTGTTCACATCCCAATCGCCAGGCCACTCAGGACACAGAGGGCGGGGAAAAGGTGAGCTGGCGTGCCGTCGGTGAGGACAAAAGTCAGGAACACTGACTCAGGTGTCCCGGACAAGTGCCAGCTTGGCAGTGACACTGTGGAGGGCCCTCTCTCCGTGTCTTCGGACCTCAGGGCGTCTTGATGTGAGAAGGGGACAGACAAGTCGCTCTGATTGGCAGGTTCTGTTTCCTGGAAACGGTCAACCCAGAAACCCTGCAGGTTTTCCTGGGGACCTGACACAAGCGTGCCTTCCCTTACTGTGGTCCCTGCTCTCCGTACATTTAAACCAGCGGTTCTCAACCTGTGGGTCTCGACCCCTTTGGGGGTCGAACGACCCTTTCACAGGGGTCGCCTAAGACCCTCGGAAAATGCAGATATTTACATCACGATGCATAACAGTAGCAAAATGTCATGGTTGGGGGTCACCACCCCATGAGGAACTGTATGCAAGGGTTGCGGCCTTAGGAAGGTTGAGAACCACTGATTTAAAGAGATACGGGCTGCAGAGTGATTTAACGTGGACTGTCACTATGCACTTGCCTCCAGCCCTGAAGCCAGCACGCCGACTGGGACTTAGCATCCTGAGCAGCACGCCGGGCAGACCTGCGGAAAGGCTGGTATAGGAACACGTTGGCCGTGCCCGGCGGCTATTTGTCCTGGCAGCGTCTGTGACTCGGGGGGAGGGGCGGAGGCCCCCCCAGTCATCTTGCACCGCGAACAGGAAACGCCGATTTGCTGGGTAAGCACAGAAGCGATCGGACAGTAGCTTGGCCTGATCCAGACTTCAAACCTCCTCATCTGCCCAAAAAGGAAGCGTCAGCGGGTCCGGATGGGGGAGCGATGGCGCTGGGGGCGAGCGCTGTGCGTAACGGCACGGGAAACGGGGTTCACAGGGACAGCCAGGCCGCGGGCACCCTCAATCCTGCTGCATAAACGGGACAGAAACAACAACACGCAACGCCCGCACACCACCGGGAGGCACGCACGATGCCATGAAACTCCTCCATGATTTTTAGATCGAGTTATTTTATCACGTCCCCAGCTCGCAGTGCTCAGAGAAGCGGCTTTCCATGGCCATGAGGACTCACACATGTTTTCAACGATCTGCTAATTTTTTAAAAAAGCATGAACATCATCACCTCACGCAGGCAGGCCCAATCAATGAGGGGCTCACAGAATTCTCAGCCACGAGAGAAATAACTTGGTTTTGCTGGCATGTTCGCGCCCTGAGATAAGAGCCCGTCGGGGTGTGTCCCAGGACCCACAGCTCTGCGTTCTGGGTTACAGGTTCTGTGTCCTCTGATGAAAGACACGCCTCCCAGGATTTAGAGGAAAAATTTCATTTCTTCTCACGTTTACTGCACTTCTATGATTTTGCTTGGCTTTTAAGCAATCATCCATGTACTCGGGTCTTTAGTGAGGGAACCGTACATTTTTAGCATGACAAAGATTAATTAATTGCCCAATGAAAAAGGAACATCATTCTAACCTTTCCTTTTGCGCTTTTTCTTGCTAGAATCCCTCTGGGTGTTTGAGAATTTGTGTTTATTTACCATGTTGCTTGAATCCCCCTAGGTGTTTTAGAATTTGTGTTTATTTAGCATTATGCTGGTACATCTGACTTCTGCTCCACATTTCCTTCTGAACAGGGTCATTGTTTTATTTTCGTGCATTTACTGCACCCATGTCTATGGACTCGCAAACCACAACCTGGGCGGGGCCAGGGATGTACGGGGTCTCCCATCTCATGCCCTCTCCAACATTTGGGGGTGGGTGGGGCGCCTCTGTCTCTGCTGCAGCTTGCAAAGCTCAGGATTAGATACCCCAGTAAGTCCTCAGCTCCACGGGGACAGAGCCGGATGGCGATCAAGGTCCATCCAAGTGCAGGCCCCGCCCCCCGCTTTCCCAGGAGAGCATGCATCCTGTGGCATTGCTCAGCGTCACTGCTCGGTAAGGTTTGTTGCCAAGGAAAACCTTCGCACCCGGGGCTTCGATCTTTGGATGCACAAGCGGTGGCTCTGAATCCGTTCCCTGCCCTCTCACTGGTAGGTGTGGCCAGACTTGCTTTCTAACGGCTGTGATGACAAAAAGCAGGGAATCGGGGGGCTTCTCCACTCTGAGACACCCTCTTCCTCCTCTCTCTCTCTCTCTCTCTCTCTCTCTCTCTCTCTCTCTCTCTCTCTCTCTTTTATTGATTTTTTTTTTTTACAGAGAGGAAGGGAGAGGGATAGAGAGTTAGAAACATCGATGAGAGAGAGAGACATCGATCAGCCGCCTCCTGCACGCCCCCTACTGGGGATGCGCTGGCAACCAGTATACATGCCCTTGACCGGAATCGAACCTGGGACCCTTCAGGCTGCAGGCCGACACTCTATCCACTGAGTCAAACTGGTTTCGGCTTCCTTTCTCTTGTTGCCTGAAGCCAGAAGCATGTCTTTTCTCTGGGAGCAAAGCGTTTAGGGACGAGGCGCCCTGCTCCCCTCTGCTCCTGGTCTTGGTGCCCACGGCGCTGCTTCCTGGGCAGCCACGGGGAGGGACGTGGTGCAGAAGACAGACCGCGGAGAGAGGAGGCACCAAAGAGCCGCGCCATCGGGCCTGGCACCGGGCACCCGCAGACACGGGCTGCCGGCAGAGACCCCTGGCCCTGCAGCCTGGGCTCCTGAGAACCACGCGGGCTTCTGGGGGCCAGGAGGCACGTCAGCACCTTCCCCCGGGGTGAGCCAGCCCCTGGGACGGGGCATCCCCGCCCCGGCCCTGCAGCCAGACGGCCGGCCGCCCTCCCACTTTGGATGCTGCCAGTTCAACTGAGGCACCAAGATCATTTTTTCCCCAAGAGTTTCTGGCCGCCGGACGGCCCTGACTATCGTCACCATAATTGCAAACTGCATCTCGGGCGAGTTAGGTCGCCGAGGGGCCCTCCACGCCACGTGTACAGTACTCGGAAGATACAGGCTGCAGCGGTAATCGTTTTTCTTCGCAGTACACGTTCAAGGCCAACGGAAAACACACTGAGTTTCCCGTTACTTTTGGGCAAGACCCTGAAGTCACACACGGCGAGCGGTCTCGCAGCAGAGCTGGTTCTCACCATCAGCTCGGCCTCACATGGGTGGAGATAAGAAACACATCTGCTCGGGGCCGATCTGGCTCACTTAATCCTCAGAAGGATTTCTGGTAAACAGAGGGAGGAACCGGGCCACGGTTTTTGCCTTCGGTCAGCGCTTTCTCACGACAAGGCAGCAGTAAAAAGAAAACCTTTAGCCGGGGAAGGAGCAAGGTGTGTGTGTGTGTATATATATAAAAGCACGACTGGTCTCTAACTGAACAAAGCCAGAGGAAATGGAAACTAGACTCTTCACACCGCCCCTGCGGGCCCCGTGCAAACACGTCTTTCCAGCGGCAGCTGTCCGCAGATAAGCCCCGGGAAAGTGGACTTCAAAGTCCCAGAAGCCCAGGGATTCTGAACTTGAGCTCAAGGTGGGCCGGCCTTTGAGGAGTTTAATTACTTTTTTCCATGTACTAGAAGGAGGCTAACTAAGTCAACCAGGATGAATCATTAAAATAACTAGAAGGGAAATTAAGCCTTATTAGTCCAGCTGGGGGAAAAAAAACACACAGTGAAATTGATTTAAAACATATTAATTTGGAGGCTCCAATTCATCCATAAAATTTTTTTAAAAAATTAAATCCCCTTTGCTGTTTCGGATTTGTCTACCTAATCTACGGTCTTTGATTTTATGAAATGTCTCGGGGTCGAATTTATTAAATGTCTTAGATACACGGATCAAGTGGGCACATGTTGGAAGACGTAAAGAAGAAAGCAGTGAAAAAAACAACCCGGATATTAACGGCAGCCTGTGTTCTTCCTTATTTTTTGGTGGATGGCGATGCTGGTAGCTACTCGGGGAAGTTTGGTGGTCACAGAGAGCACGTTTTTGGGGGGATTTGTTTGCCCAAAGAGAAAGAAAAGATAAGCACAGGATAAAAAGGACCGGGGTCCACGGGAATCCTATGTTCTTGGCGGTAATGAAAACCCTGAAAATGTCAGCAGTGCCAGAGAGATGCGTTTTGGTGTCGGGACCCAGAATTTTCCTCCTCTCCAGAGTTAATTAGTTGCAGACACTGGTTCGCATTATTTGGAACCATCATTCATCATCTTGTTTTGTAAAATAATTTTGGCCAGCGCGAAATTTAATTTTGGAAAAAATGTTTACATGACAATCAAATTACACATGTTATTTTGACCTCCCTTAAGAAATCCAACCGAATTAAGTCCCCGAATCTATGGCCCAAATAGTTCCCATCTTCTTGCAGGGCTCACGAGCATCTGTCCAGTGGGAGTGCCATGGCCAGGGCTTTAACCCTTTTAGAAAACACATACATGGTCGTCTCATCGCTCTGGCTCGAGGCCTGGAATTTGGGGTGACTGCAAAATTCTCTTGTAGCTGCAGAGAAGGACCCTCAGAAATACCGTGAAACAAACAAATTCTGAAAAGCTCTGCTACTAACACACCTTAACTTGAAACAAGATGAAATAGAACTTTTGGAAATAAAACCAAATATAGAAATACTGTATTTTCCGGCATATAAAATGACTATTTAACCCAGGAAAATCTTCTCAAAAGTCAGGGTCATCTTATACGCCAGGTGTTGTCTTATAAGGTGAGTATATCCCAAACTCTATATTTTAACTGGAAAAGTTGGGGGTCATCTTATACGCCCAAGTCGTCTTATATGCCGGAAAATACGGTATATTATCTTAAAGGTTCCCAGGAAAGGAAAGACATCAAAGAGCCTATAACAGCTGTTTCTGCAATTGTAAAAAACTCAGCAAGTGCAACTCCGGTTACTGAGTCTGAAAACAAATGAAAAAACACCAACATTCCTAGTGTGACCACTTCGACTCTAGAAGACATTAGAACAGACTCAAGGAAAACACTTGAAACACGAAAAGTAGGCAGATTCTACAATATATGGACTAAAGACAGCAGGCAGAGCAGGGATTTTCGAATGGAAGGTGGAGACCCATTTGCGTGTCACCAAATCAATGTGCAGTTCCACCTCATTCGTGGGGATGCGCTCCAAGGACCCCAGCATGTTACTGGGAAATGTGATGAGGAGAAAAAAAAAACACAAAAAAAACACAGGCTCTTTTCAGCATTTCCAATGGAATCTGTGTCCCTGGCCAACTCTCTACATGTTGACAGAGGAGTGACGCCCTGGAGATGTTCCCTTAAACATTTTATAAGGAAAAGGTGACAAGGAGACAGGAATCATTCTCATGTCCTCACCCCTATCCTGCTTAGCCCAGCAGGCACTGAAACCAAAGTCTGATGTAATTCTCAGAGCCTCCATTTGCCATCTTTCTCTCCCCTCCTTTCTGGTACCTCCCCAGTCTGGCCTTAATCTAGAAGGGGACAAAACAGCAGACAAAAATATGAGTATTTTTATCATATACGCTAAATACATACAAATATTTTATTATCATGTTCCTTATCCTGGCAAAAGGGAAGCATTAAAACATGATGTCCATGTGGCTTGAGGTTCTGAGATGGATCCCTGAAGGAGTCATGGGCTGTTCCCACCAAGACTGCATCTCTATCTTCACGTTTTTATCTTCAACAGAATGCAGGGCATGCTTTAGTCTGGACGCTCCTGTATCCTGATCCTTTCAATTCACCCACTGCGTAGCACAGCCCCAGGACATTAGCATTTAAAAAATAATAGGTTAGGTCTTCTCTCCTAATCCCTGCCTGGCCACCCGGCTGATATTGTCAAAAGGAAACAGAGACAGTGACACGGATCACTTGGCATTGACTCAAGTCTGGGTCTGGAAAACCCACCAGAACCATGTCGTGCTGATGGTGGATTAGCAGCTTGTTTTCCTATTTGAAGGAGACCTAGTAGAATCAGAAACTGTCTTAACTTCTCCTGCAGCCAGCTATGGCCATGTGGAAAATCCTATCTAATAAAAGGCTAATGTGCAAATAGACCAAGCAGCAGAATAACTGAACAGCTGGTTACTATGATGTGTGCTGACCACCAGGGGGCAAACTGGTGGGTCGTGTGCAGCCGGCCGATCCACGCGATGACTCGTATCTCAGCTGTTGTTCGTATTTCAAAGCAAAAATCGCTCGCTCAACGGCTCGTATTCAAAAATCTCGTATGTTAGGGCACTTGTATCTCGAGGTACCACTGTATTTGCTTGGGGTCCCCTTTTTGTTCACTGATGCCCTGACTTATCAGTGAACATAATTCTGACTCATGGGTGAAACCAGAGCCTCCTTAGAAACATGCCGGCATCTTCCATGTCTATCATTGCATGATTTGAGCATGACCCCGTGTTCTCCTTCTCTGCACAACAGTGACTCTGGGACTGACGGCAAGGCTACATTTTTCTTTAGAAAAGATGTGAGGCTTGTTCGCCTTGGCCAGGGAGGAGACGCTGTACTCTGGAGGGCTGAGACGCGGCCATCACTCTGAGTGGTCCCTCAAAGCTGCGCAGGAAGGGAACTGGGTGTCTGACCCCAAGCTCCAGACAGAACTGGATCAGGGTGACAGGACCAGCACACGGGCCACATTCCCTGCACAGGGTTCCAGGTGGCCTGTTCCTTGCGCTCCAGGTCTGTCTGCACTCTCACCTCCAACCTCTGCCTCCTTCGTGAGCGGGTGATACACCAAGAACTGGTTTTTGGAGGGAAAAATATGTATTTCCACCATTTTAAATATGTTTACAAGTTACATCATTACAGTATTATCTGACCCTAAAAACCACAAACAATACGCCGGTTGGCAACCAAAACCTTCATGTAACTTTTTTTAAAAAAATATATTTTATTAAGGTGTTTTTTGTTTTTTAAAAAATATATTTTATGGATTTTTTACAGAGAGAAAGGAAGAGGGACAGAGAGTTAGAAACATCGATGAGAGAGAGAGACATCAATCAGCCGCCTCCTGCACGCCCCTTACTGGGGATGTGCCTGCAACCAAGGTACATGCCCTTGACCAGAATCAAACCTGGGACCTTTCAGTCCGCAGGCCGACGCTCTATCCACTGAGCCAAACCGGTTTCAGCTCATGTAACTTTATGACCCACAGAACAACAGGACTAAACAGAGACGGGGCTGGCACTCAAAACAAGGGACTGAGACCCCTGGTGCTTGAAAGTCAGGAGGTGTGGGTGCTAACCGCTTGAACATTTGAAACAAAACTCACTTTTTAGAACGTGCCCGAACATCTCAGTGCGGCACAGGAGCACACGGAGGATGAAGAAGCCATCCCCAATGCCCTGAAAGCCAGCTACCTGGGGAACCCCGGATAAATCTCAGGGCCCTGTTCATTTCTCTCCATCCAGCTGGCAGGGAGCAAGCCTAGTCCTGGCTCCATCAGCCTGCTCGCCCAGGTCAGCTGCTGTCCACACCTCCACTGCCCATCCCCAGGGAAGTGGGAGAGTGTGGGTGGCTATATCCAGACCATCACTCCTGCTAGAGCAGTGGTTCTCAACCTTCCTAAGGCTGCGACCCTGGCATACAGTTCCTCATGTGGTGGTGATCCCCAACCATGAAATGTTGCTACTGTGATGCATCGTGATGTCAATATCTGCATTTTCCGATGGTCTTAGGCGACCCCTGTGAAAGGGTCGTTCGACCTCCAAAGGGGCCACGACCCACAGGTTGAGAATCACTAGGCCAGAGAGTACCCACATGCCCCTGGCCCACCACGCAGAGTTCTAACATCCAGACTCAGCCCCACTCCAAGTGAAGACTGACCATGTACCAATGACCAGGGCCCATCGGCGGCTCTAGCCTCTGCCATCTCCCTACGTTCCTAGCAGCACAATTCACCATAGCTAAGATTTGGAAACAGCCTAAATGCCCATCAGCAGATGAATGGATCAGAAAACTGTGGTACATCTACACAATGGCATACTATGCTGCTATAAAAAAAGAAGGAATTCTTACCATTTGCAGCAGCATGGATGGATCTGGAGAGCATTATGTTAAGTGAAATAAACAGGCAATGAAAGAAAAATACCACATGATCTCACTCACTTATGGAAAATAAAGAACATTATAACCTGATGAATAAAAAGATAGATACAGAGGCAGTAAAGCACCGAACAGACTGTCAGTTTACAGCGGGAAGGCTGGGGAGTGTTGAGGAGGGGGGGGAAAGAGATCAACCGAAGGACTTGTATGCATGCATATAAGCACAACCCATGGACACAGACACTGGGTGTCTGTGCGGGGGTGGAGGATGAGGGCATATGACGGGGGTCAGGGGAGGCTGGAGGAAGGTCAATGGGGGAAAAAAAGGAGATATATATGTACTACTGTATGTAACATTTTAAACAATAAAAAAATAAATTAAAAAATTATTAATTCCTACATATAATGAAATAGTCTACTTAAGGATACTCTAGGATGTTTTTTTGTTTTTAATATATTTTTATTGATTTTAGAGAGGGAGAGTGACAGAAACAAAAATCAGAGAGAAACACCATTAATCGACTGCCTCCTGCATGGCCCCTACTGGGGAATGAGCCAGCAACTCAGACATATGCCTTGCCTGCAAATAGAACCTGAGACCTGCTGGTGCATGGGTCGACGTTCGAGTACTGAGCTACACCAGCCGGGCTAGGGTGTCCTTTTGGTATCAGTTTTTGCGTGTGTCCCTCTTTATTACTATGGCAATATGGTCTTATTTTGGTACCTAGAGTTAGATAAGGCATCTATTATTACTTAAAAAATTTTCCCCTTTTTTTATTCTCATAAATTTATTCCTCTAGAACAGTGGTTCTCAACCTAAGGGTCGTGACCCCTTTGGGGGTCGAAGGACACTTTCACAGGGGTCGCCTAAGACCATCGGAAAACACAGGTATTTACATTATAATTCATAACAATAGCAAAATTACAGTTATGAAGTATGGTTGGGGGTCACCACAACATGAGGAACTGTATTAAAGAAAGGTTGAGAACCACTGCTCTAGAATCTAGACAAATATTATTAACTTAACCAAGAAATTCTCTCCCTCCATACTTTCTATGGCAACTATGTAATAGTACAGCACTGAATAGTACAGCATATATAGCATGGCATGGTCGAGTGTAGTGATTTATAGTTATTTTGTTTGACCGGGGAATAATGGCTGTTTAACACTGATTGTTCCCATCCAAAGACATGGTATGTGTTTCACCACTGATTTGGTCTTGTTCTGTGTCTTTCAATAAACTTATATAGCTTTTTTCTATATGCTCATTTGTTGTAACATTTATTCCGAGATATTTATAGTCTCGGAGACACATAAAAATAGGATATTTTCCACATTACAGCATCAGACTTTATTGCTGATATAAAACTATTGATTTTTACATATTTACATTGTACCCAACTAGCCAACCAAAACTTTTTACTTAAAATAAGCCTTGAATTTTCTAGTCATACAATCACTACACATAAAAATGAAAAATCTGTCTCTTCCCTTCCAATATTTATGCTCTGTAATTGTTCTTGTTTTATAACATTGGCCAGAACTTCCAGAATAATGATGAATATACATAATGGTGATTATAAGCATTCTGTGTTCTTGAATACATTACTGAGCCTTTAAGGGCTTTGCCAGTGAGTATGAGGCTGATTGTTAGTTTCTGTTTTACAGTTTTATTTAAACTAGAGGCCCGGTGCACGAAATTCATGCAAAAGTAGGCCTTCCTTCCCCCGGCTGCCGGCACCTGTTTCCCTCTGGCCACCAGCAGGCACCCGGGACTTGGGCTTCCCTTACAGCTCCGGCTTCACCTGGAAGGTCGGCCTGAAGGATGTCTGTCTAACGAGCATATTATACTTTTATTATTACAGATAGATTCTTCTCTGGCAAGAGGTATTTCTTTCTTTCTTTAAAATATATTTTATTGATTTTTTTACAGAGAGGAAGGGGGAGAGAGATAGTTAGAAACATCAATCAGCTGCCCCCTGCAAACCCCCTACTGGGGATGTGCCCGCAACCAAGATACATGCCCTTGACTGGAATCGAATCTGGGACCTTCCAGTCCACAGGCCGATGCTCTATCCACTGAGCCAAACCGGTTTCGGCAAAAGGTATCCCATTGAGATAAACCTTTCCCGAAAATTATTTTACTCCGCTCATTTTGAACTGCATACTCAGGTACTTTTAAATCATAGGTAATTTTTATTGTTGTTATTTGCATCAAAGCATTAATGGTCAAAACAACACTTACGGTTGAAGCTCATATGAAATTATGAGTTTTACATACTTCACTATATCCAACTAGCCAACCAAAACCTTTATTAATTTTTTAAAATCATCACCCAAGGACATGCGTTTATATTTGAGAGAAAAAGAGGAGAGGGAGAGAAACACTGATGTGAGAGGGAAACAGCGATTGGTTGTCTCCCACATCCCCTGCCTGGGGATTGAGCCCACGACCTTTCAGTGTACAGGACACTTAATCCACTGGGCCACTCCGGCCAGGGTGAGCCGACACTTTCAGCGCGTCTCAGAACAAGTGTTCTTTCCTGCCTCTGAGGAGATGTAAAAGGTCCACAAAAGGATCTTCCATTCCTTCAGCAACAACCAGCTTCCCCCACAGTCCTCGCTCAGAATTCTACCATGTTTTCCTTGCATGAGAACAGCAATACAGTGCTGTAATTTTGTAATCAGGAACACACTGCTTAACGCTTAAGGCATTGCAATTTTCTAAACTATGGTTGATATCTGGTGAGGGTCACTCGACCCTTTCAGGATGACAGTTCTGGCTGTGCTAGGTCAGATGGCAGTCAGACAATGTAAATTTTTAAATAATACATATATATATTTCATTGATTTTTTTTTACAGAGAGGAAGAGAGAGGGATAGAGAGTTAGAAACATCAACGAGAGAGAAACATCGATCAGCTGCCTCCTGCACATCCCCCGTTGGGGATTTGCCCACAACCAAGGTACATGCCCTTGACCGGGATCAAACCCGGGACCCCTCAGTCCTCAGGCTGACGCTTTATCCACTAAGCCAAACCAGTCAGGGCATACAATGTAAATTTAAAAGTTATTGTGCAATGGATATTTTCAAAGAAACTTCTCAAAAAGCCTATGCAGTTTATGGATTTTAAGACTCCAGTTTAACCTCTGGATCTCATTTTTAAATCATCGTTTTATGTTAACTCTCATAACACTCATCTCTGCAAGACAATGTTTTGACAAGGGTCCTATTTTATGATGGTAAGCAGGACTACATTATGAGCACGTTATTATCTAGAATATATATATATAAATCTTAAGTAGCGATGAGCTAGATACTGCATCAAACTGAAAATAAGTTTGCATTTTATAAATGCAAACAGTCAAGGTCAGGTCAGACATTCCCCAAGTTCAAAATATCTTTCATAACTTTTAAAAAAGTGTTTTTCTCTTTTTATTTGATTACTCTTACTGATGTGCAATAACAGTTACAGTGGTACCTTGAGATAGGAGTGCCCTAACATACGAGATTTTTGAGATACGAGATTTTTGAGATACGAGCCGTCGAGCAAGCGATTTTTGCTTTGAAATACGAGCAACATTTGAGATAGGAGTCATCGCGCGGATCGGCCGGCTGCACACGACCCACCAGTTTACCGACACTCGAGCGTCTCATAGTTTCCCACGCCTCAAGGTTACGGAACGAATTAAACTCGTATCTCGAGGTACCATTGTATTTCGTGCCCGTTCTGAGCTACGAGCAGTGCGGGCTGAGGAGAGATGACAGGGAACAAAAGCAAACACTTAGAAAGAGGTAAAGCAGCCCAGGCCCTGGGGTCAGAGGCTTGGGTTCAAATCCCTGCTTGCTGTCGCACTAGGTGTCTGCCTCTGGGCCACGACTGACTCCCACAAATGCTTGTGCCCCTCACCTGTAAAAGGGGGTGACCCCCGCCGAAACCGGTTTGGCTCAGTGGATAGAGCTAGCAAAGACTGACGAGCTCCAGGAAATGCCCCGGCTGGTGTCTATGCATCGCTTCTGTCGAGTTGCCTTAGTGTCAGGCCACGCCATTTCCCTACTTTACAGAGAGGAGGCTGGGGAGGGGGCGGGTTGTCAGCTCCGGTGGAGAGGGTGTAGCTGGTCTCTGTGAGAGGTGGGAAAGCAGGCTGGGATCAAAAGGGGATCAAAATCATGGGTTAGGCACCTGACGTCCAGGGAGACATCTGGACATCTGAGCCTCGCGGTCAAGGAACGGTGGTGGCCAGAGGTGGAGAACGTGGAGATGGCCGGGCGCGCTGTGCAGCAGAGGTAAGAGAAGGGTCCGAGGCTGACCCTGGGGCAGTCAGAGGTTTAGAGAAGCAGGCCCTCCAGCCAAAGAGGCTGAGCAGGAAGCAGAGGCTGAGCTATGGAAAGTGCTTTAAGGAAGGGAGGGAAGAAACCCTGACCCAAGACAAAGAACCGACCGTCAGAGCACTGAGGAGAACCAACATCCGCACAGCAGAGTGAAGCAGGTCGGCGGGAAGTGTTGTAGACAGGGACACAGATGAAGATGGTGGAACCTTCTAGAAGCTACAGTGAAGACCACAAGGGGACCTTGGGGGTGAGGGGTAGTGGAGAGCAGAAAAGGGGAGGACGTTTAAAAATTGACACTTTGCAAAAAACCGGAGGTTCAATCAGTACATTGTTCTTTATACAGAAGTGCCCAAGATTAAGCTGAGGAACTCGTCTTAATGGGATTATAAGTGTCTGAAAAAAAAGAAAACCACATAGATGTATGAAGCATTCGAACAAAAACTGAATGATCTTTGTATGGAGATATCAGAAATGAGTTGAATTTTTTTCTTTACTTTCGAAGATTTTCTGATTCTTCTATAAGGATGAAAGTATAATGAAGGGAAGTTATTATTATTATTCTTTGCATTTAGTTATTTTTCTTCTTTGTTCCTTGCCATTCTCCATCTGCTCTATGGACACACGTGCAGGAAGTGAGCCTGCCCCTAGGTGAGCACCAGAGGGAGCGGTGACCCTGGCTGGGACCGCCCAGGGCTCCCAGACCCCCCTAAAGAGAATAGGGAAATGCTCCTTCCCCGTTTGAAACGGTTTTATGTTACGTGTACGTAGGTGGTTCCAACATATTTGAAATTTTCGAGACTGGCACAAGCACACCAGGCGGCAAGAGAATGGTCACTCTTCCCAGCGTGTACTGTTTAAACACAGCCACTAGAAACAACCTAAATATCTATCTGTTGCCATGAGAATGGATAAATACATGGTGGTCTCATCAGAGCTGCTCGAGGCAACTCCTTTAATGAATCTTAGAAACCTAATATTAAACAAAAAGGGCAAGTTAGAGAAGACATAATACTACATTATGTTTACCAATTCTAAATGCTTTTCCTGATTAGTGAGAAAATAAAACGTCTACATTAAAAGCTGTTTCTACTTGTTTTTCTGCACAGTGTGCAGAAAATATATCAAAACACATCAGGGATAGGTCAGCTTTAGGTCTCATGGTCCCTTTAAGAGAACCAGTTGGAATTTAAGGGTTCCATTATAATGCAAATTACTTTAGTTTTTTTTTATTTTTAATGAGAGTTCTTGACTTGGGCTCTTGATGATATTCTCTGACTTAAGACAGATTATAAATTCAACCCAAGCAAATCCACTTACAAAAGCTGCCCGGTTAAGTTCTGCATTATTTACTAGCACATTCATGAAAGCAAATAAACTTTAAGTCTAATCAGATGCTCCATTAAATGGACCTGGATGGACTTGGTGTATTTTTGGCTAAAAGTGGCACCTACTAAATGACTTTTTCTTTTTTAATTGCAAAAAGATTTGTCTCCCGTCTTTCTCCCTGTGGCAGTGATGGGATTTCTCAAATAAGAAGCCAAATTCCCTAACGTTTGGTTAGCAACCCTTTTGGCACCAAGAGTACTGGTACGTTTGAGATGTGAAACATGCCAGTTGAAGTTAAGACCACATGTTTTTTATTTTCATGTTTAATGCAAAGATTCTCTGCATTGTTTCTCAACAACTGTCATGTTTAAGTTCCTTCCATGCTTTTGTGTTTCAGGGTAGAGCAAGGCTCAGGGAGAGACATAAATACCCTGGAAGGTGTGTACCCGTGAATTTGCTGGGTTCCAGCGTATCCTGCTTTCTCCCTGATAACTCTGAAGAACGTTTTATTTATTATTATCTTTTAAAAAATAGTACTATTGATTTCAGAGAGGAAGGGAGAGGGGAAGATAGAAACATCAATGATGAGAGAATCATCAATTTGGTTGCCTCCTGCACGCCCCCTACTGGGGATCAAGCTCATAACCTGGGAATGTGCCCTGACCAGTCCATGGGCCAATGCTCTAACCACTGAGCAAACTAGACGGGGTCAACCCATTCTTTGCAAAATCCCAAGGGCCCTCTTATGGCAGATGTTCAGAACTAAACAACACGGGCAGATCCCAACAGCACACAGCTGACCCCTCCCTGCACTGGCCTTGAACTCTCTGGGGCACAGGCGGAGGGGAGCAGAGTTCCTGAGTGAGTTAGGTCCCCCGAGACTTCTCGGCTCCCCCTTTTACGGCTGGGTCTGACAATGGAAGAATCACCAAGGAAGAAAAATTTCACAAACTGTGTGAACTGAGGAAAAGAGTCACCAAAACCGAA